>DWDU01003989.1:0-11141 GCA_018245575.1 Jemadia suekentonmiller
TTCTTTTTACAATGAATATCTCAGTTATGTTATTAGGATATAAGAACTTGTATTAGTAATATTATTGAATAAAGTAAAATGTTGTTCGAAAATATGTAGTTGGGTAATGTATATGGTGTTTTATATTGATTTAGTTGTTTAATGATACATAATAAAATATAATTAAATACGCTATTGTTGGAACCTTAAATGGAAGTTGTAGAATTTATTTTCATTACTGTTATTAAGAAGCTTCAGGAGCCATTTACAACATTACTAAGTAATAACTAGCTTTTAAAAATCACAGCTTACTGGCACTCTAAACACTGAAAGCGCATTTATTATGACATCCCAGTCTATTTTTTGAAAATGTTCACGAAAGAAATAATCAACAAGTTATTTATAGGCAAAAAGGTACAGGCATAACCGGCCAAAACAAAATTAATGCAATTTTAAGTTGTACTCAGTTTGTACACATTTCGCAACTTAAAAATAACTGGTAAAATAGCAGTTCTACACTAAATGAATTAGACAGCTTCACGGATTGAAACGGACAAATGTGCATAAATATGAATACGGAATAATATCGCACGGGTGATGTGGATGCACGGCATGTTTGCTTTTAACTAAATTGAATTGTGTGATTGGCCGCTGCGGACGCACGCCTATGCTAATTCATCGGTCCGTCCAGCAAATTGTTTACCATCTAAGCCCTCCGGTGTACGTGTTGTGTTTGGGTTGAAACAGTACAACCAAATTTATTATATTTAGAAAAGTTAATCCGGCTCAACGAATGGAAGCTGGATAAGTATGATTAGACGCGTAATCTGACTTGTGTTCAACTTTATATAAAATGCTGTATATAGTTAATAATATTAAATAATATTTACGCATCATCTCATCGGCCTGTCGCAGTCCACCGCTAAACATAGATCTTCCACTGAGAGGTTTTTGACCACAATACCTACTCTGGTGATGCTGGTTGCAGATCACAGCAGCTTGCAGATATATTATACAGTAATTATTACTTATACTAAATATGCGGTTTTGTCATTACACTAAATTACTTAACATTACATTAAATTACTTAACATTATACTGAACAGTATATTATCCAAGTCGTTTAATGGTCAAACCATTCCGTGACAGTTTTGTTCATAAGAACCTTAACATAGAAATAGACGAATATTCATAGCTCTTAAAATGAATATTCCCTCAATTTGCAGGTACATTCCAGCATATTGAACGTTATAAATTGAAAAAATGTTCCCTTTCCATATACCCGTATATTTGTCAAAAATATGTAATATGTAAGTTAAAAATACTATTGAATAGCGGACTGATAAGCTTATAAGTTTAATTCAAGTATATATCGAATGTAATTCATAATTTGATAATGCAGAACGTTAGCACATCAAACAAACCATTAAAATTTGGAACGAATTCGGATTGCAACTTTCGTTAATTATCATAAATCTATTTAGAAATCAAATTAACCCAAACTCTGGTTCTGTTGACTTACACATTAGCAAGCCAAGCAAACAGCCTGTTTAACCAATCCAACTACGATTATCCAGTTTCAGTCGGAGCTAGAACAAGAAAGTTTCGAGTTTTGCATATTACGCGGACAAACGCATTAGTTTCCTACATATGTATAAATGGTAGTTTGCATTTGCCTATTGAACTAAATTTCGTTTTATTCGGATTGTCTTTGTGAAACGGAGTAGTGGTTAGTATTTACGTCTGTCCAAGTTGTACGAACCTTTGTGGGCTACCTGAAACAAAACTCTTATATTCAGTAGGTACAGATACAGATTCTAGATACAGACCCATACACGATAATAAGACGTTAAAAACATAGCAGCCACCATTAAATAATGTTTGTATATTACAATAACTCAAATTAACAACACATTGCTTACGGCATGCCGGCGTCAGAGCTTCATACATTTCCGTTTTCAAGAAACTTACCAAACAGGGGCGGTGGTTTCAAATAAAATGTATTCAACCTAATACTCACTGTAAGGTAAGTAATGTTGACATAACATATGTTTAAATAATTCAACGCAAACTTTAACATAAGGATGCTCTCGTACGTAAATACAGGGAACTATTACACTGTTATAACATGCATTCCGTTTGCATTGTAATAGCTTTGAAATTTCCATTTCTGCACACCTTTGATTCGAGGTTTGGGCAAACTAAAAGACATGCAGTCAGCCCAACGGATCATATATACCTGCGTAGATCTATTAAATAGACATATATAGAGAGGTTTTCGCCTATGATCTCCACGCTAGGCATACGTAAGGATTAACCCAGCACCGGTATCGCCGAGCACTGAACTGTGGTCAGCCAGTACCAGGAACTCGCCTTTTATATAGTGCTATGAACCACGGGCAAATCAGGCTGGGTAAGCCTCCTAAGATAATACTTAATAAGACTTATAAGCTACAATAAGTAAGAACTATTTACGCTTAACGCTTACAGTGTTTCTTCTATTGACCTTGCAGACAGACAAGCTTTTAATTTAAATAAAATTAACAAATAAGAAAACTTTATACTGTGCAACTATTAAACCGATAATGTATCAGCAACCAACCGAGTGATTAATGTATTGATATCTCTCGCTGCTGTAATCATAACGTGTAGCAGTTACAAGTATAACCGGGCTACAGTACGGCTATTGCTCAATAATTGCATTTTACTGCTCTGTTTTCCTTTTGTAATCGGTAAAGTGGATAATAAATGGCAAGCGAGCGACCATTTTCGTTTCTTTTACCCTATTAGACTAGTCCAACATGAAACTATCTATTCAGGCCACAATGAAATCGCGCTGCTTTGAATAGAATAAATACTCTTTAGGATATTCTGATAAGATCTCAGTTCTGTATATGTAACCTTTGATATGCAATGTCAAGTAAATGGTCTTCTTTGCGTTAAAACATTATTATTAAATTAAGGACATAATTCCCTAACAAACACGACCAACGTGGTACAAATCTATAGGTAGATTCGTTGTGTACGATAACATTAAGTTCTCGTATACTTTTGTGAAATTGTATTTATTTTTGCTATGAATTTAATACTACTAACAATAAAATACAGTATTAGTTGAGTATGAATGACACACCTCTTACCAAAGAGCTTTCTGTGAAATGGGTAGCGTTATGTAAGTTTTAAATTACCTTGTAAATTAAAGTGGATTTCGTGAAGTTCGATGAAAATTCATATATACTTATCCAGTTCCCGGAAAACTCTGCAGCTGTTCAAAATAAAGAGTATAAAGCCACACAAACGGGAATAAAAACTTCACAGTGAATCCAGGGATGTTAATCTGGCTTCTAGAAAACCTAGCCTTGGCAGGTATGCATACATAATTTCAGGTATAAGGAAGCTCTAACCAGTTGCATTGATAAAATTTAAGATTATAAGTGTAATAGATTATACGATTTTAAGCGTAAGATCAGTGAAATGTCCTTAAACATTGTATATTTTATGACTGACCACTGTTTCTTATGTTGGTAATCCTTAATAAATTAATAAAAAATAATATAAATGTAACATCACGCTTGTTATCCCCGAAGAGGTAGGCAGAGGAGTATAGTACAATCCCACGTATCACCAGTTATGTTTAGGTCCCACTATGGAATAGGTGGTGACCGTAGTGCCATGCACCGGCCACAAATCCATGCTCCGAGCCAATACTAGAAAAAGGGAATCGAAAGCAGAACCTTCTGATCGGCAGTCGCGCTTGCAACCTACACGACCAACGAGGCAGGCAAAAGAAATCTATTACTTACAGCTAAATACTGCTAACATGCCCTATAATAATTGACTCCTGTGGTGATTTATACCAATAGTGATTACCAAATTTATCTAATCTATGAAATATCCTAGCTCAATTTTCCAATACCATCGAGACATCTGACATTAAGTAACTTTTCAATATTTTTTGAGATTAGACACATGACAAACTACGGTGATAGAAACGTAACCGATACATTTGCCTGCCAAGAAACTTTAACTAACGTACTATTAGTAAAATATTGCTGGCTAAGGCAGTCGTGTTACGGGCGAGCGTAAAGATATACAGAATAAATACCGCAGGACGGAAGCTCACTGCGCTGGAATTTCGGAATTCTCAATAACAAATTGTTGGGGCAATTTTTAGTTGGGGTCTGAAGTGGTAATTTATTTTTCGGTCGCGATCCAATTATTTTTGGGCACGTTAGTGAGACATAAATCTGCGCTGTCCGAGAACCCCACGCACCTCACATCCTGTAAAGTTTCCCGCTTGTATTTCAATATCGTAAACCTTTTGTTTTTCTAATCTCAATATTTAGCCCAGGGTGTATCATAACATAATTTCTTTATCTGACAATCTTTAAAAAGATTAAAACATCACTAGTGATAGTGAAAGGAAGTGATTTGAGACATTATTTGAATAAGGATGAAATCTAGGGCCTGGAATAAACCTTTATTATGGAGTAAACGGGCTTGACGCACGTTTCTTTTTTCGGGCTGGCCTAACTAGTTTCGAACCTATATAAGATACTTTTTCATGAGTTCCCGCCGATTGCAGCGAGATCGCGGCAGAAACAATATAAAACTATAAAAGGAATAAAACTAAATAATTTGTTTTTGTATGTTAAAGCAATATTGCTTATAAAACTGCTAAACAAGTCATATTTGGGGCTATCAACGCAGAAATGGACCTGTTAGCTTAATTTAACCCAGGTGGTCTATTTTAGACTGTTTCGTTGGTCGAGTGGCCGCAAACGCATCTGCTGATCGAGAAGACCCGGGTTTAATTCTCGACCAGGTACTATTAGGCTTATATAACTTGAAATTCGATTAGTATATCAGAATCTGAATTAGTGTAAAGCGTTTAGCTGATGTAAGGTATAGAGAAACTGGTGAAACATGAAACTGTATTACTCTCCTCTGCCTACCCCTTTGCTGATTACACGCATTAATTACGTTACGTGATAGATTTTAGTATCCGAGCAGTTAGTATTGAACAGTATCTACTAGGTAGGTAGTAGGTATTACTACTTGTGAGGACTAAAATAATCGCTTTTAGTTTATATGGACAACAATAACGACGCTATTCATATGTAGACACAAATAATTTGAATAACAATTACCTCGCAGTGGTAATAGTTTACAGCTTTAATATTTGACCAGACGGACATGTGTGATAAGTTTCAGATTTTGCACAAGTTCTTTAAAAGATCGTCAGTATATTTACGATTGGGAGGCAATGTACGTGTGTAGAAATCAACGTAATCTCTGTTTAAAAACAATCCATGTAGTTCTCAAGTACCTACGATCATCCGTTTCCCTTTTTTTCCGACCCTTTATCGTTCCATTGTTGGAACACCGAGAACGCTGCTACGTTGTCTTAAATAAATTTAGAGCAACCCCGAACAACATTTCATTTTAGGAAGCAGCATTTGCGTATCTAAAAGCCGGGTGTTATTTGCATAGTAGTCATTAGACAGTCCCATGCATTATGGTAACTAAGTCTAGGCGTGTGTGGGACGCTACGCTTACACCGCTCAATAAAAGTATCTTGTAATAGGAAATGAATAACATTATTTATTCCGTTACAATATATTCGTAAAACAATAGCATTCTGAACAAAAATTTGCAAATATTCACACAATGAGAACATGTCATTGTACGTGGGTACTCGTACTTACAGATATAGTTTGTTTAATAAAAAAATTAAAGTAAGAAATGTTGGTTGGTACAAATGGTTATGAGGGTAACAATTTTATTGAATAATCGTTTACAGTCTTTTTTATAGATACATATAATGTACCGTTATCATTAGCGCCCATTCCTGGTGGTCAGACTATTTGCTAACCGATCCGAAGTCTTTCTTCAGCGAAGTTGCAGCAGAGATTGGACGGCTCGCGGCCACTTTTTCGAAAAAAATAACGTGAATAAAACGTGAAAACACATACGTAGTTACTAGTTTTTTAACGAAATTTTTAACAGTTACCGCTATTTTCCTTTGCTCTGTAGGAGTTTTTGACAATACCCCATCAAATTTAGTAAAACAACGAGTTATTTAGCAGCATTGACCCCGTATTATATTGAACAGACGTTTTTTACACATTAAGTAATTTTAATAGGAATTAATTGCCCAAATATTTCGAAAAAAAATCCTCTATTAAGCATTTATACTTACTGCCGATTCAAAAGACTCCTGCCAGTGGGGCTATACATAATTGTCCTTGAACTTCATTTCATAGGAACATTTATTGACTGTAAGGACCGATACTTAGAACACTTCTCAAGGAGAACTCTGTTAAAGCGGTACTTGTGCCTATTCAAATAACAAAAAAATATCTGTATTCATTCTTATACTCCTCGAACAATAGATGGTAATAAAATTTCCTTTCCATCGATAAGTACTTAACGAATTCTCGTGATCATTGATTGAATAGAGCTGTAATGTTTATATTATTTTCAAAATACTTACTTAATTAGGCGTTTTTATAAATAACATTATAGTTTTAGTATTATACGTTGCTTTTGTAAGAAATTTCTTAACATCGAAAGCGTTATTCATTACAACGTGTTCGGTTTTGTAAACTGACTGCTTTAATTTCACTGGTATATTTTTGTAAACTATATAAAACAAGCTATGGGCCGTTTGTTAGCTAGTTGTGATTGTTGTTCTTGTTACAAAGAAACTCATGTCATACATTACATATGCGCAGAAAAGTCGAACTAGCGACTCTGACTGAAATAAAGGTGGAATATGTATGTGGATAGAACTAATTTTTCGGCGACTGCGAGGTTGCGGGAAAGGTGAAGCATTGGTTGGTGAAGGTTGGAGAAAAGGTGTGTCCTAAAGTATTATTTACCTAACAAATTCTCGATCCTACACATTGATAATTTGGTCGTGCTACTCAAAACAAATAGAAGTATTTATATGTTGTACCTATTACAATATCTTTAACTGGAGTACCGATTTTCTGATGCTCATTTCAAGCAATCAAGCTTCCTGGTGGAATCACAAAGTGTGCTAAATTAAAACCGCCAGAAACATTGTTGTTGCCCGGGGGCTGTAAATGTGGACGCTACGTCGCAGGCCAACTTCACCTCGACGCGCTCACAACCGACCCTATTCAGGCCGCCGTCTTGTTATAAATTAAGTACCTTAATTAGTTTTACTTTTTTAATATTCATCGAAAAATATTCGATGTTAAAAGGTTTTTTGGATAATTCATTAAAACAACGTCGGAACCGAACGTGTCTTGTACGTTTAGTACAATACTTGAATGAATAGATCGAGCAAATGAAAAACGTTTTCTTAACGATACATAGATATATTTACATCCTCGTTGCTACTCCAGTTCTGGATAGTACGGTACGCGACTGGGAGTCACGTCTTTCCCATCCTCTACTGCGCACTGATATAATGTGAATTCCACTAACTCTACTATCATATTCAATACACAAATATGTATTAACCATTTAAACAGTATACAAATAGTATTAGAGATATATTCGATTTGTCACGTTCACGTGATTACTGAGCAGCAATATTAATTTGTCCATCACACTGCCCCGCGCTAAGCTGTCCGTATATTGGAATTAATCCAGCGTATTCAGTTGCTGGTAGAGTGCGGTATGGCGGCATCTTTCTAGATACAACTACTTGCCCTGGCCGCCTATGGGCAGCGGCGTAGGCGGTGCGAGAAGCTGTGCTCTGCGATCCCCAACCCGCATGCCCAGAGTAGGGATTATGATCTTAACCCCTCAAGGGAGACCTATGTCCAATAGTAGACTACAATAGGCTAATGATGATGATGATTCAGTTGCCATCTGTACTGATTTGATGTTTCATCCAACATGATAGCTCGATCCGATGTATTCTAAACGTCTCCAAGGAACAACAAGTTGACTAAATGTAGGGGAGCTATAATTAAGGGAGCCTATATTTTATATATGTATGCTAAGTGTTTTGCGTAGTTTTCTGTAAGGCTTGTATAGTGTGCCACGCTTCACTTGACCATCGTTGCAGTAAATGTGTGGCTTCGCCAATACGAGCAGGGCCTCAGTGCACCAGTGGAATAAACGGTTACTGAAGAAGGTTATGATCAGCTTGTAGATCTGTTATTACTACATGTCAATCATCGCCAGGTAAAAGGAAAGATCGTTACAAAAGTTAGTATAAAAATCAGAAGGCTACTCCCATTGGATTGGGAATGGGTTGTTACCGGTTTGACAATACTATTTCTGTCCGTTATGATCAGAAGCTTATTAGCGAACATTGGTAATTAACTTTTAAGTGAATATAATATAAGGTAAGCACAGAATAATTCGTACCTTCAAAGGTTTAAACGTTCGGTCTTTATTGCACGTATTATTTTAAATTAAACTGCATTATTTATAAAGATTTTTCAACTTACATCGTTATAGCATACAAATTCCAGTGAAGATGGATTTTGTGAGAAAAAGTTATTATTCCAACCTAATGTTATGCGCCCCCAACCTACTTCGGTATGCTTCCAACTGCCATTAATTTTAGCCGCCACCTTATTACGCAAGTAATTACCTTTTAGTCCCATTTTCTTAGGAAAAGCTTCTAGTGAAAGTGCCATAATTAAGATGAATTTTCATCTAGATCGCGTAGTCTTCTTTGTCAAATTTGGTTGTAAAGCATTATTATAAAATTGAACTTGGATACTTCACGACTTATTTACACTACCAAAATGTAAATATTTGAATGTACTATTGAACGACGTAAAAAAACATTTTAGAATTTTAGCTCTTTCATTGTCATGCAGTTACGAGAACACTTTTTCTACTACTTTTGCTGCCACTAACTTTTAGTAGATCTACATATTATTCCAATTTAGTGTAAAACCGTGAGGTAATCAGATCTCAGCAAAGTGTAGTCACCATTGGATTCATTTAAAATATGCCTACAATTACTTGATATTTGTAACATGTACTCATACAACGCGTATATTTCCTTAAGCGGGTCCCCAGCTGTGTGGCGTTAGTGGATAGGCCGACTATTGACTATCATGGAAAGGAGCGACATAGCACACAGCGACAAAAAAAGAAACCTTTTCAATGTTTCCGCCGTAATATTGCCCGCCGATACTGCTACAAAATTAATCAAGTATTGAGGCAACAATGTAAACAGCCACTGTTGAATAAATGAACTTTTCCGTACTTCGCAGCCCTTAAAATTTTCCTTAACAATGGCGTTTATATTACGCGGTCGACGAGTACTTGTCCCGTGTACTATTTGTACTGATTCACTGGGAGTGTTTGACTCTTTAGTGGCTCATGTTTTACTTAAATAAGACGAGGTATGAAGTTGCCGGGTAAGAATCTTTTTATGTCGCTTAAATCTAAACAACACATTGACCCCCTATTCTATGGCGGTACGTAAACGTAACTGGTGAAACGTAAGAGTAAACATTTGTCTTCTATCTATCTCTTCGGGGATTACAGGTGTGATATGTATTTTTATATTCCTTTTTTATTATTTCTACTTCGTATATAGCGGAAGGCGCTAACATTTTTGTAAAATACCTAAACACGAATTAACTGTCTAAGAATGACGTAAAAGTTAACACAATGCAATGTATTGTGACCTGTCATCTGTGTGATTTAATCATCTATTAGTGCTTCAAACGATGTATCAAATAACTACATACAACTTCAAATTGCTGTACCTTACAGTGTCACGTGTTTTAGCCATTTCGGCTATCGAACCAATGACAGCCAGTACAAGTTTTATGAACCAGCGGGATCGAGCGCAGCGGTCAACGGAATTTTGATTGATATGGGGTTTATGTGAAAAAAAAGGCGAATTCCGAACTGTCCTTAAATAATTAAAAAACATTCATAGGTATATATGTATTAGTTGTATAGGTAGATACATAAAATCAAGACTGTAATACCCCAAGATGTAGGCAGAGGATTGCAGTAGACTCCCACGTTTCATAAGTTACGTTTATGTACCACAGTGGAATAGGTGGTGAGCCTTTTGCCATACACCGAATACAAATATAGACTCCGAGCCATTACAAGAAATTTTAACATCTTCTTCGAGACGATAGCTGATCGTTATTGATCAGCCATCGTGGTGAAAGTATTAGTCGCGATTTCCATGGTGAGTCGGGCAGTATATGTTCTTAATTACACATAGTCGGTGCTCGAGGAGGCATCCTTTCATGCATCCCAAAATTGGAACTTGAAATGCTAATCTGAAAAATCCTACAGTACCCGACCCGGGATTCATACCCAGGATCTCTCGATCGGCTGCCGCGCTCGTAAACATTCGACCAACGTGGCTGTCTGCATAGATCTAACAAAGTATTTCGTGGGTCAATAACAAAATGTTTATTAACTGTGAAAAAACTGTGACTCTGAACTATGTAGGTACATGACCAACATGTATGATTAAAATATATGCCGTAAATCTTAATTTACGTATTTTTTCGACTCCACTGGTAATATCATGCAAAAGTTTGTATCAAATTACATATAATAATTTTTTACTACTTACTATAATAAATAATAATTGGTTAAAACATGAAAATTGAAATTCAAATATCCGATTATTTCGAGTTTTACGAAGCACACCTATTTTGAGTTATACCTGTGTAAAAAACAAAATTAAAACGTGAAAACATAAAAGCAAAGTAATAAATATCACACCGAAGAAAAGAAGTTATTACAATGAGTTGATTTTAGTGCTTAAATCTTTTCAAGAACTCCAGTTTTAATATATAAATATATTTACTCAAAGTTGGCTTAGCGAGGCACGGACTGAAACAAAATTCCCACATATTTTTGAAGCTTTCGGCAGAAGGTCGGTCGAAGCCGCTACAAGTTTTATGAGCCGACCGAACAGTTAAGTTTTTTTACTCTCTTTCAAAGCGCTGCAAGCGACAGTGTTCCATTTAAAGCCTCCGATATTTCACACATTTACACTTGTACTTTTAAGGAATATACAGTTTGCCTTGTAATTGTCAGGAAATAAACTGTAGATAGATACTTGGACAGTAAACGGTAACGATAGTTTGTACAGCCAAAGGTGCAGGTACATAATATGTTATCAGACATTAATACGAGGCAGTCAAAGGCATTTGACTGCCTCGTTGGTCGTGTTGGTT
>DWDU01003990.1:0-11141 GCA_018245575.1 Jemadia suekentonmiller
ACCTCTTGAATATTGTTTACGGTCACTTTCGCCTTTCGAAGAGGTAGGCAGATGAGTGTAGTACACTAGACGGTGTTAGAAAAACCCAATAGCAACCGACCCTGGGATAGAACCAACAACCCCACGGCCAAAAGTCGCGCTCGTCATCATTTGACAATAAGGCAGTGTTTACAGTTACCGTAAGTACCTCAAAAGTTCGTGATGAGAAAGTAATGGAATTATCCGGCCGATTATTGATGATTCCAAACGATGACAGTTGACTAGGATGAAGTTAATTATTACATAGTATAAATATTATAAATCAAAGTCGCTTCCCGCTGTCTGTTTGTCTCTATGTATACTTAGATCTTTAAAGCTACGCTACGGAATTTGATGCGTTTTTTTAATAGATAGAGTGATTCAAGAGGAAGGTTCATATGAATAATACATCCATAACATAGTAGAGAATCATTGATAATTTTAAAGGTGTTTAATGTGATATCGGAAATAAACACATTTTTTTGCGCTTACATTGCAAACGCTGGCTGAACCCTACGAAATAGATCAGAATAATGCACTACATTATTGTACACCTTTAAAAGGTTTACAAAAAAGTCGATGGTATATGTCTATCTCTTAGAGATAACTAACAATAACCATTTTTTACGAGAAATAATGGCTTAATTACGAAGCGATTTTAAGCAATACAGCGTTAATCCTTATCCAATTAAGTACCTTAAGTACATTGTGCATTTAATACAGATCGATATGGCCCTTGACAGCGTGTAATTTAAATATTTTCAAAGATATTACAGATTTGATATGCACGGAGATGGCGGTTCGGCGGTACCGGCTGGGGGCCGGCGGTTTCAACGTTGCAAGCTTAGATTTGAGCTTTGTATGCTTTTCACATGAGCAGTTATAAGTCGCTCTTTGAAGAGTAACCTCTAAAGAAAACATATTTTCTGATGACAAAATACTGTGAACTTTGCATATAAAGAGATTCTGTAGAGTATTTAGTATCAGCCGGCTTCGCACGGGCGGGTCGCTAGTAGAATATAAAATTGTTATTTATATTTTATTCATTTATTTATTTATCCTTTATTGTAAAACCTATAAACAAGGTAGATCATATAAAAGGCGGAATTAATGCTTAGTGACATCCTCTACCAATCAACCTTGGGTGATGTTGAGAACGTAGCGGTAAGTGGTAACAATAGATAGATAGTGGTAATGTGAAAAGTAATAATGACGAACATGTGTATATAACATCTTTAATGGCAGAAATGTGATTTTTTTTGTTGCATACTCAAGGAATACTTACATTTTCCATGATTCGCGGCATGCTTGGCGTTGTTTGAAAACATCATGAAACGAATAATTATAATCCCACTTTATCCCAAACACGATGTCGTCATGGGGCATAATTAGTTAACTTTACTTCTGGTTTATCAATTTGCAGGTCTGCTAAAGTAACGTTTCCATGTTCTATTTCGAATTTCACGTACCTATATGTTAAAGATGTTGAATTCAACTACGAACGTGTAATTGTCAGTTTTGTGTGTACCTTATTACGCGTTAACGTTGGAATACGATGACGTTGTGAGATAATAACATATGTGTTTGTTCAGAGGTATATATCCGGAACTGCACGCCGCCGGCCATCGACGACTTCCCGGCGGGACTGTTCACGGAGCAGGAGCGTCAGCATGGCGCCATAGTGCTCCACGCTTTCATCTCTATTTACTTGTTCGTCGCGCTCGCGGTAGTGTGCGACAAGTTCTTCGTGCCCGCCGTTGACAAGATATGTCATGGCAAGTTGAAATATTCCATGATTATTATCGTTAGTTTTTTTATTATTATTATTACTTGCGCCTGCCTTTTCGGGGATTACAGGCGTGGTATTACATTGACGTTATCGTTGTTGTGTCATTATCACACCGAATTCCTTGTAGGGTAAGCACGGAGCGTAGATGTCACTTGACAATTTGGAAATTCTTAAACATTGTTTCGTGCGTTTCAGCTCTGAATATGACCAACGATGTAGCCGGCGCCACGTTCATGGCAGCCGCGACCTCGGCTCCGGAACTGTTCGTGAACGTGATCGGTACGTTCATCACGGAAGGCGACATCGGCGTGGGAACTATCGTCGGGTCAGCTGTCTTCAACATCCTCGCCGTGGCTGCTTGCTGTGGAATCGGAGCTGGAATGGTATCTTTTGACTCTGATTAAATCACGCTAGTTTTACGTCCTCATTAAATGTAGGTACTGCTGAGTGTTGCTTCCACAGACAGCTTCTACTATTGGTATTAATTAAGCTTGAACTATTTTCCCGTATTGTCTACATATCTAACATGTGTCTGGACTGTATGTCATCCTTAAAACAATTTCATAATAGTGCGTATAGCTAAATTGTAACTAGTTTTGTTCTATTTTATCTGGAAACAGCAATATCATATCTATTTATTTCTACCACCACTAGCTGTAGCTAAAATCACGAGTCACGTTAGTTGGTACACGGGCATACAGTACACTAGGGAATAATACAAAGATCAGTCGCTAGTGTCATGTCAATATTCTTTAAGATTATTGCCTTGGGTCACCACTTACATTGCGACTCCATTGTATGTACCTTACACGTTAAATGTAATTTTTACGTTGTCCCAGATGTACAACTTGTAATGGTTTCAGACTGAAAAGCCCGTGATTTTCCTTGTTACAGTTCAAATTCTCAAAACCGTGAAATTCTGCGATTAATTTTAATAATCATTAGTTATGGGCTTATTAAGTGGGTTATCTAGAAATTTTAAATCTATAGGCCGTTCTTGCCGCCTTTTTGCCTACATAATTGTCATGTTTTACATTATTTTTTGTCCAACAATTTCGTTGAAATTGCACGTAAAACAATTTTTGGGTATATTTTCGAGTTAATCAAAGCTCAGTCATGTACAAGCGGGGTAATGGACGTTTGGTAAACGGTTAAAAATAATCAAATCAATCAAGTTCACTTAAAATTATTCACTAAATTGTTTACTATATTATAATTACTGCAAAATTTGTTGCAGACTTTTATCTGTAAGACATCCGAAAATCGTCATGCAAAAATCTTTTTTCTATTAGGTAGCAAAAAAAATTCGGTGCCCAAATTTTCCGGGCCAAAAATCTGCCGTCTCAGGCTCAAGCCTACTCAGCGTGTTGGTAAATCCGCCACTAGGTTTATTATCATTTTAACTTAAATGTTTACCAAATTCACTGTTGTAATTATGCTATAATTATGACATAGATTATAAATTAGAAAAGGTATTAAATTAGATCTTTTCCATTTTAATGGTGTTTTGATTTGTGTTTAATTAAATAATATGCTTGTTAATCAATAATACCTACATGAGTCACTTGGATATTACAGAAAGTATCTTTATAGTAGTAAACGGTGCTACAATTGGGACTTCTTGATATTGTTGCAGGTGGTACCCTTAGACTGGTGGCCGTTAACACGAGATTGTTTAGCGTACGGGATAACTGTATCCATACTGATCTGTATCATGCATGACGAGTATGTGCAGTGGTACGAAGCCTTCTTTCTGGTCCTGCTGTATGGCGTTTACATATGCATTATGTATTATGACAAATCTATTCAGAATTTCGCTAAAGGTAAGGTAATCTTCATGGGATCGTTTCTATATTATGCTTATGTCCAGCCAGTATGAAATAATAATTGTTTTATAATTCATTTGCAGGTAGCTCGACTTGTGTAACAACTATGTTGGAGAAAAATGGCGAAAAGACGGAAAATGTTGTGGCTACTGAAACCGGTTTGTATTTTCTACGCTATTTCCATAAAATATCCTTTTAGAGGTTTCCTTGTAATAGCTCACGAAATTTCAAACAGTTCCAGAACTCAATGAGGTAAAAACCCCATCGCCTAACAAAAGCGAAGTGTCCGTCGATCATCACCAACACAACGGGAGCATTAAAAGTGCATCTCCGACGTCTGACGAGAGAAAAAGCGATTTCGAAATATCGCAAAGTGACAGTTCACCTAAAAACGAAGATTTTAAGAGTATCCTAGAAATAGATTCCAGGATTGTTGATATAGAAATCGATTCTCAGGAGCTGTATCTCGATCAGTTGACGGTGGATGAAGGGAGCAAGGAGGAATCTATTAAATATGAACACTCACTTTGGAAATGGCCATCTGGACAAAGCAAAATTACCAAGGTAATAGAAAAAAAATAACTTTTTAACAAGCGAGATTGCATAGTTAGTAGAAATTGACACAAACAAGAATTCCATTTTGGTCTTCAAGTAAATAGTTCTCTCGTTAAGTGTTGAATTATGACAGATTATGTGCACCCGCCATAATCTATATATTAATTTAATAACTTTTTTCGATATGCCAACGCGTGATTTCATTTATATCTTCTCTATATATAACATTTATGGTTTAATATTACAGACTACGTGGATCGTAACCTGGCCTATTCATCTTGTATTTCTGTTCACCATCCCCGATTGTCAAAAAGCTCGTTTTAAGAATTGGTTTCCGCTGACATTCATAATGTGCATTGTGTGGATTGGATCTCTGTCGTACGTCGTTGCGTGGATGATTACTATAATTGGTAAGTGATAAACAACATTTCAAAAACAAACAAAGTCCAAAGTTTCAATGTGATATGATATCGGAACGGATTTTTATTACAGGGGATACACTGACGATACCTGATTCAGTTATGGGCATAACATTCCTAGCTGCTGGTACGTCTGTTCCGGAAGCTGTGTCAAGTGTGATTGTGGCTAAACAAGGTACCCTAATAGCTTCTGTATATATAATTGGAACACATGTATACTTATTTACTATAAAATTTTTATTTTTTGTTTTTATTGTATCCTGTTTAATGTTTTTCAGGGCATGGATCAATGGGAATAAGTAACTCGATTGGATCCAATACATTTGACATTCTGCTGTGTCTCGGCCTGCCGTGGCTTATTAAAGCTTCGCTCACTCCAGCTGAGCCAGGACACTATTGGGTTAGAAACAGTGATGAACTTAGTTACTTGAAGTTCTCAGAAACTTCCATCTTAACTAATATGATGAATGCGAAAGTGTGTTGTTCACTTATGCTTCTTCAATCGATAAATTCTAATTTTCACATCTGTCTACTAACGAATACTATTTTAATTGCTTACACGACATTGTTATAATATTATGCGCGGAACCGCGGGTAAATGTTAATATTTTATATAGAAATAAATGCGCCTAAGCGGAGCAAACGCCTATGCGAAATCGTCGGCACTAGCACAGCGATATGGAACATGTTTAATTTTACACATAATTATGTACGTGATGCGTGTGTTGTAATCATTTCTGACGCAATCGAAATTGCTAGCGACGTTAAGACTGGCGTTAATGTTGGAGTGTAACGTGTTTCTTATGTCATTAGGTGAAGATTAACTCGATGGGTCTGGAGTACTCTGCGATATCTCTGCTGTCCACGCTGCTCCTGCTCTACCTGACGTTCTGGTTCAACAAGTTCAGGCTGGACGCGGCGGTCGGCAGAGCCTGCCTCGCTATGTACGCCATGTTTCTCGTACTCGCCACGCTCATCGAGCTCAACGTGTTCTTCCCGGTCAACGTGGGCACTTGCAAACGAAACGACCTCAAATTGTAAAGTGTCGGGAGCAGCGTCCCGACGAGCGTCGGGATGGATCTAGATCGATCTATTCTTTCTGTGTGTTAATGTGTGTACCTCAGTCAATGAGCGTGTTGTTAGAGAGTAGTTATTATAGAGAATTGTCTCAATTTCTCCCCAGTTCGCATACTACGTTACATTGTAGGAGTCGTTGCGCAGCTCGCGCGACTTAGGAACTAGTTATTTTACGTTAGCTAAATGTGTCTTTGGTGTTGTTAACTATTTCGCACGTGTCATTGTAATCAGATATTTTAACGTCGTAGTGATTTTAGAAAGCACAGCATATTGGTGTTAAGCTTTCAATGTGTAGATTCCAAAAATTTACAGTTTTGTCTCTCTTTGTAGGAATTAGGTCGTCACTACTTATTGGATTATAATCTAAATGTTATCTAAATGTTGTCTAAATGTTGTCTAAATGTTGTCTAAACGTTGTCTAAATGTTGTCTAAATGTTAGTCAGTGCTGACATGGCCATGTGCCATGTAAAGTTTAGTATTGATTTGTTTTCGATTACAATGATTTAAATTATTCTGTTGTTTGTTACAGTGAGTGGTTTTGTTTCGTTTTTCTGTCAAGAAAGTGATTTTTGAATTTATTTAATCAACCAAAGCTATCGTTATGATTATTATTTTAAGCCTCATGTGATGTTTTTTTGTAAATAAATACATGTACGGCGTGCTGTAACACAACTTTAAGGATAATTAAATATGAATTTTTATCTCCATCGCTCGTTTCATTCAACGCCAATGCTAGTGAAAAGGAAATTTCTAAGTAACGTTACGAAAACCTCGTATGTTAATATTGTAAGTTTATTTAATTTTCGGGGATACGTTACATAACGCCTATAATCCCCAAAGGGATAAGCAGAGGAGTGTAGTACACTCCCAAGTTTCACCAGTTACGTTTTTCGTCCCACTATGGAAAAGGTGATGAGCCAATTCCACGCACTGGGTACAAATTAAAGGATAGGACAGGTTTGATCTTGATTAATAAAACTTATTTTTTTTCCGCGAATTTAAGGCTTTTTAAACAAAAGATAATATAAGTTATCAACAGATGGCGGTGAGAAATAGAAACTTTACCACAATGTTATTTTTAGATTGTATAAGTGTTCAATGGATGGCGCTGTATTTCAATTTCAAATATTTGTTTTAATTGCTGCAATTTAGTCCATGTGCCTCACATAAAAACAATATAAACACAACATAAACGTCGTAAACTAACATCGTGGGTAAAAGTTCATTCATACGTGAACAGAAAAACTCACTATAGACGGGTCGTTGGGCTGTGTAAAGTAGGAAACGATTGCGCCCGTCGCCAAGCACACCAGCATACCAAGTAACGTATAGTAGAGGTAGCTCACGCGGTACAGAAAGAATGTTCCGGATCTGGGAACACGGATATATTATCAGTGCATGTCTCAAGCAATCTTTAAATTGAGCAATCTTCCTTTATTTTCATTAGCGTAACGGTAGATAGTCAAATATGGAATCAGCATTGACGCATCCTAGATAAATCTTGCTTTTTGTTCTAACTAGTTATATGTCACGTTTGCCATTATTTATTCAGTAATTTAATTGATCTCCTTCATTTAATATTGGTATTTACAAAACGTAAATTGTTCTGATTTTTTGTTATTATTAAAATATTTATAAAGTAACGCCACGCGCCTTTAATCCCTAAGAGGTAGGCAGAGGAGTGTACTATATATCCACGTTACGCCAGTTATGTTTATGTCCCACTATAAAATAAAAGACAAGCCGGGCACAAATCCACACTCTGATGGCTCAGTAGTGGCCTACTAGAAAACTTAAATGTACAAAAATGCTATTGTACCCGACCAGGGATTTGCAACCAGGACATTCCGCAGGAATCGCACTTGTGACAACTCCACCAACAAGACAATCTACTTATTTATAAAAAAAATATATCATGTAGGTATTCCTTTACAAAAGCTTGTTATGATAATACCTCACAGGCTAGAACCAGCAGGGCTCAGTTTTCAAGCTACTTATGGAACCTGTTTAAAGACGCGATGTTACTTTTGAGGATGCAGTTAAGCGACAGACAATTTTGACACTCATACAATATTTTTCATAAAAAATACAATAGAAATGTTAAAATAAACTTATCATCACCTATCAAACTCGACGGTAGACAGAGGGGGGGCGGGCGTGGGGGGCACGGTGTAGTTCCCCGTGCACCCGGACACCGTGACCGGTTTGGGCGTGACGATGACTTCTCCCCGGATCATCGCCGCTTGGGTCCCGATGGATATCCAGCCGACGAGCAGTGTCGACGTGACGCCACCGGCCAGCGCGCCCTGGAACGGGAACGTGACTTACGTTATTTTATGTACCGTCATTTTATATTACTATTACTGTTCAATCACCTGGCCAGTTCCCTTACAGGGCCGGTGCGGTGAACCCAATCACAAATATACTTCCCTTACAGATTTAACAATGTTCTTCAACATCCATCACTCTCAGTATATTATTTAATAGATTTTGTTCTTGCATAATACCGCTACACTCGTAAAATAATAATTATTATCTATTGAATCAACGTTATAATGTCAGATTTCAATACAAAATTCTTACCTCTCATTACTCCTAAATTCCCATAGAACAATAAAGTCATACTCACAGTAGAATTAACCCACGGCAGAAACAGTCCCATAGAAAACAGTCCGAGTAAGCTGCCAGCAGTGATTCCAGCCAAGCTCTTCCCAGCCTGAATGAGCGCCCCCATGTGTTCGACTAAGAAAACCATCCCGACGCACGCCGCTCCTGGGCAGAACATCCAATCATATTGCGACTTTACGACACTCACGTAGTTACTAGAACATAATGGTGGGGGCTGTGCATCTGGAACGTTCCATCGTGTAAGGCCAGTATCAATTTATGGTACTTGAATGAAAATCACTTTTAATATTAAAATATTGCCATTACAATATAATGTTATACTAATGTTTAGTATAATAGACCGCTTCGTTGGTAGTGTTGGTTGTAAGCGCGACTGCCCATCGAGAGGTCCTGGGTTCAAAGCTCGGGTTGGGTGCTATTGGATTTTTTAAATTTAGATTTTCTAGTAGTGGCTCGGAGTCTGGATATGCGCCCGATGTATGGTAATAGGCTCACCACCTATTCCATAGTGGGACGTAAACGTAACTGGTGAAACGCGGAAGTGTACTACACTCCGGGGATTACAGGCGTGATGTCACGTTATTACATCAAAAGACGCGTTAAACAGGTGGATGATCCACTGGATGCTGAGTGGTAACCGTGGCCTATAATCCTTTGCAACATCGGGGATCGCAAGGGAATACTTGCCTATTACAACAACAATGATCTTCATGACGAGGCTGGCTGTTCTCTCTGATATTGGTTTCTTGTACGCTGGTCTGATGAGGTCTTCAAAAATTACGCCGCACATAGAGTTCAGGCCCGTGGACATGGAGCTGGAAAATCAACGCAATTTACATTGATCTGTCCGCCTCCGACCGAGGCGGAGATGGTGAGTTCAACTTCCATCTAGGACATTTATTTGCAAGAACTTTTTGATTAGTGCCCGTATGTTAAATTACCTTACTAAGTGTATGTTTAGACATTAATATATAACATGTATGTTTAGCGATTCCCTCGTAGCTCGACTGGTTGGTTTCCGCGACTGCCGATTCTGGGTTCGAATCCTTGGTCGGGTGCTATCGAATTTTTCTAACTTAGAATTTCCAATAGAAATTGCAATTACCAAGTGTGCAACAGCCGCCAAAATCTCTTAGATCGAAATGTACTATCGTACTGCACTTGTATTGGGTCACTACGATCGTATGGGAACATTCGATAGAGTATTTAATGTTAATATGGGATCCATCAGCGGATTGAAGTCTTTGTAATAATTCCAATTGTATTATTTATATGTATTTTATTAACCTGGTCCTATGTCACTGTTCTTATATATTAAGAATATATTGGCGTACGGAGTTGGTTTATCGCGCTCACCTCAACGCCGCGCTGAAAACACCGCTCATGAAGATCCCGGGCAGCGCCGGTATCGAGCCGGTGATCGTCATCACGAAGTAGGGCAGCAGCTGGTCACTCTTCTTGATCGCGCCGGCGGTCAGCGGGTCGCAGGCCGCGAACGTGGCGTATATCACGAGACCGGTGTAACAACAGAGGGACACGATGACGAAAATCCCCGCTGCCATTATGAAGATCGTTCTGGAAATTTCAATAAGGGTACATTATATGTTTCAGTAATATTTGTATCGTAAGCTAAGCATAAACCAATATAGTACATGTAAATGTCATTTTTTTTATCAAATGATACAATTACTTCCTAATAGAGAAAAAGGAAATATATATGAAAATAACAAATTTCTAATGCGTGTCATCAGTTGATTAATCCAGTTATTATTTGTTTCACAAACGAGCACAACTTACAAAAGATAAAGATGCGGCTAGGAATTTGGATTTGTGCTCGGAGGGAAGATTACGTTACTGGTGAAACGTGGGAGTGTACTGCACTGCTCTGAATACCTCCACGGAAAATAAGTCGTGAATATACATCTTATAAAAACTGTTTTGTCTAATAACTGCAATTACAATACAAGTTATACTAAACTTAATTTTCTATTAATTAAAACCAGGAACATTACGAAGGGAAGTTTATCTTTATCAAATTAATTTAACTGATTAAAATAATAACGGAAATTGACATAGAGGAAATAATTTTAGCGGTTTGATAATCACGTACATTCTTGCTCTCTTCAAAGAGGATAGCGCCAAGCATCGCTGAACCATGGCCTGATTCACTGAGCACGATGCCAGCCAGCTGAAGTAGTTTCCGAACACCGTCGACCAAAACGTATGACGGATGGTTGGGTCTGGATCCATACTGAAAATGTTTTATATTTTATTAAACGATAGTATATCGTTAGATCGCTACGCGACCAGATGAGATGCGTACATTCGTCAAAAGATGCATCCGCGCATGCTTGGAAAAAGCAAATTCACGTCTAATAAAAATCTGTTGCAATAAATAATACTGTCATTCCTACTTTCTACATGACTAAAAAATCTAACAAACCTTTTTTAATGCTAGTTAATCATCACATCACATAATAGATCTTACCGCATAGTCCTCTAATTACCTACGTCAATCCTAATTACATACATACGTATATCTGCCATACTCACATGACACCTGTTTATGAATTCTCGGATGTCTACTGTTACTCTCTTTACATTCTACTCTCATTACCTCTTTGCCAAACCTAACGTAAGGCCCCATGTACTTTATTACCAACTAACGTAACACCACGCTTCTAATCACCGTAGAGGTAGGCAGAGGAGTTAGTACATTTCCACGTTCCACCCGTTACATTTACGTCCCACTAAAGAATATGTGGTGAGCCTATTGCCATACACCGGGCACTTATCCAGATTCTAAGCCAGACTAGAAAATGTAAATT
>DWDU01003991.1:0-11141 GCA_018245575.1 Jemadia suekentonmiller
GTGGAATGATGAAAGGGTCGGAAAAGAAATTTTTTTGTCGTTTTACCGCTGTACATGGATCGCATCTCGTACCGTGAAGGGCCATAGTCTGCCATAGTTCAAATATAGTTTGCTGTAGTATAGGTGATGGGAAAAGTGATGTAAAGTTCTGACTTCACCATAATTTTTTCTAAGGCGTATGTCTTATGCCATCTCGCACTGGGTTAGCGTTGCAGCTTATGTGTGTATTATATATTATAATTGTCATAGCTCTGTGATGGTACTAGGAAGAAACGTGTATATTGACTTCCGGTCGATGTATTAGATACCATACAAACGGGGCGGGTTATTTTAAATACATACCTCCTCGATGTTTGGCTGCTTTGTGTTGTTTTTTACGAAAACTACTTATATTTTAATATGAATTATAGCGTGTGAACATTTCAGATAGACGTATTATTTATATAAAATTATAAATTAAAAAAAAAGTGTATATTATATTCTGACAAGTGTGTGGCATTGACACGAAAGGAAAATGAATAATGACCTTGCCGCGGAAGGAAAACGTTCAATATCAATTTGGTGCTCGCCAGAGTCCAAACATTTTACCTGTCACCTTATAAACCTTATGTACTTGTATATTTAGGCACGTGTAATATACTCACGTGAATAATGCGTGTGTCGTATCACCAGAGAGAGGTCGGTGTAACGGTATTATCGGTACGTCATTAACTATTCGGTGATACACAACAACGAAGACATCTTTTCAAACGTCTTAGGATTGCCTTTGATTTAAATTTCAATGGATGGTTAGCGTAATGGATGTGAATGTGGAAAGTCTACCTAGAAAGTAGCATGTGCCTGTGCACTATTGACTTGAACAAGTCCAGGTGGTACGAAATGCAAAAAACAGATGCTTGATTATAAAAATGATTCTCTAAGGAACCAAAGTATGTTCATTACGTCGGTGTGCTATTGCATTAGTAGACGGCAGTGTGCATCATACTACGAGAGTTTTTAAGAATCTCATGTCAAAAATCATGTTATTACATTTCTCGGAGCCACTTTTGAATCACGTCCAAGCCTGTGTAAAACAATGTCGTCTTAATATTTTCAGTCGTTATTCGTAGTAGTCTGTAAATTAACGTTGTCCCGTCTTTTAAGTATGTCGCGTTGTAATAGAATATATCGTATGTACGTCTTAGCGGCGGCACATCAGCGCCAAGGTCATCGTGTAAAATGTATTTAACGTACGATTTTGTAAGGTCCAACTTGACATAATGCGAGACGTACGTACGCTTCGTACGTACAACGTTACGCCTGTTTGCCGCGAGTAAAACTATGGCAGTTAGACATTGTGATGCTAAAATCTCCGTTCGCCAATTGCTCGCATTGTGTATGTTGTTCTATAAACAGACAATGGCGAGTTGTGTTTTGTGCTATTTGCATTTGAAACGATTGGGAATGATGGTACACGGTTGGCGTTTGGCCGCGGCTTTCAGCGGCACGTACCGTGACATCGATATAAGCCTTATTATGATTATGCTAACGAAAACGTTTTTTAATTCGTTTCAATATACACATATGTACATAAATATATAAGATGTTCCCTTTAAATTATCGTTCTCGACAGAATTTGAAATATTATCCTTATGTATTGCCCAATATTTCAAAGAATATGGGAGTGGTAAGTTCAGTGTAGACGGATGGGGAGGCACGTGGGGCCAGCTCTCGCCGACGTGTGTCAGCTTCGATGACCCTGATTGATTACAGTCTCAGATAAAGCATACAATTTGGCTCGAAGTGTATTGTAACTTATTATTTAACACATTCACGGCCCATAATGATGTGTGGCGGTGATACGAATTATGTAGTATAATTACATACATTGTCAAGCGTTACAGGGTAGGCAGAGAACATGGAGTGAAAAATATTTCTATCCTCACTGAGCAAATGCACTTCATCTACATTAATTGCTTTCTTTATTGACGCCTGCAACTTTCGGAGAGTTCCAACTATTCCATTAGATATTGACCTATTTCGTTAAGACAGGTGAATTTTGGTCTCTCTCGGTACCGAAAGATCCATCAACATTCGCACTGTAGGCAACAATGGCGTAGTACATTTTGAAAATTTATTTTATGTTAAAAATGCAAACGGGCAGGCAAAACATCTAGCGTTTTAACGCTAATCATTTATGATTATCTATCGAGAATACTTTATTTTTATAGGCATCTTTGCATTAAGTCCAATAACTCAATAAAACGAGTCCTTCGATAAATTGCCACAATCTATTAAAAGTTGTTGAGTAGAGAGTTGATGTGCTCTGATGCGACATTGTTATCGTATTTATTTTTGAAGACGTTTCATATACCAATTCAATCAGCCACAGGCACTAATTCTGCTTATTATATTATATATTGTTTTCACTGATAAAATTTTACGACGCACATAATTTACAAAAAAACATGACAACAGTACCTACTCTCAAACATTATTGTCATAGTTGTTTTAAAATTTATAACAATTGCCCGGTGTATCTCTAAGGAAGTTTTTTATCTACAAACTTATTTATTCATATAGGTCTTAGATAAACTACTAAAAGAAAGTGGCATGTTATTCAACTTCGACCAGCTGTCGAATTTCCCTCGGCTTACCATCAAATATTCTCTCTAGGCATCGCTTTCGTTTGCTATGCATTCACGTTAATTCAATCAATACCGCTCCCTAGGTTATTAATTGATAGATGGGTTATAGTCTATGTTGGTGCAAACTACGAAATGACGTATGTGGGTATTGTGTAGTGCCGTGCACAATCGTATTAATTATTTATTTATATTTAGGGAATTCCCAGTCTTCATTACGAGTATCATCATCAGCGACTTGATATATATGATTGAACTATATATTATTACTGTTGGATAAGGTTCCACTCATAAAGGGGGTATTTAAGACTGTGATCTTCTAAACTGGCGGACAGATCTGATTCAGTAAACTTCACGACTTAGAGAATATTTTAAATAACTAATGCACGTAGGTTTTGTCACCGTTTGTATGTATACTTATAGCTATTAGAATTATAACAAGATTGCTCTTCAAAACTGCAGGTACTCGTATACTGCACGTGCTGGAACTTGGTTAGCAGCTATACATTTTCTGTTTTGAACGTTTATCTTTGATAAATTACTATAACGAACTATCAATTGCTTGTTGGGTAAATGTGGTATTTATGTATTATACTCTTAACATGTTTAAGTAGGCACCGGCTCGACCATTATCATTTCGTGCTATTCGTACCGCAAATATAGAATAAATTATGAGGCTGTGGCATACAGGCACGAACAGATGCAACGTTCTGATGTATATTCTGTGTGCTGCAGGTCTTGTTTATTTTGTGTAGGGGTTTGTATCGAAATGATAACATCTCGTTTGTCGGTTTTCTTTGCTTTCACTAAGTGACAAACTAGTACCTAAATATATGTATTGATGTTGTCCCGGCTACTTCTCATAGGGGAAGGCAGACACTAAATATTATCACACCGTTTCGTGGCAAATTAATTTCAACTCTTCTACCTTTAGTAAAATTGTTCATTGCAGAAATTCTAAAAGAAGACTATTTCACAAGATTTTTTTTAGCTGATTAGCATACATGTCGACTAATTTATAATGAAGACTTGAGTTGTCGGCTGGGAAATAAACTACATAAATCTCTTCAGCATTAATTTAGTTCATATTCGCACAGTTTCAATTATGAAGCGTAGAACGTAGCAGTGGTAACATATTCATAGACTACAGCGCGATTTTGGAAGGCGGGTCTATGAATACTGTTCTGCAAACAGATTCATTTCTTTAATTTATACCTTGATGCTAACACGTATTATATTTTTAGCCTTAATACTTAATACCGTGTATTGAGTTTGTAATGTATATTTATCTATGATAACGTTGGTAAGTGTATCAAATAGATTAGTAAGCTATTGAACAGTTTCTTAACGTGACGTTGTTGGGGGAGTCATATGTAGTAATTGAAAGTATGCCCCGTACCTGTTGCTCGATAGACGTTAATTTGGGTACAGTCCTTTAGTTCTGATAACAATACAATTATGTTTATTCAGTACATATCATTGTAAATACAACACGGCCACCGGTACGAAATGACGAATTGCGTATTTTTTACAATCCTGCCAATTGGATATAAATAAATATAATAATATATTAAAACGTGAAAAATAGCACTTAAGTATCACTTGCCAGTCATAGAAAATCGTGAAGCGATGTATTTTCAACTTGATACAATAGGTACGTATATATGTACTATGGACATAGATTTGGGCAGGGCATTAAATAATTTTAACGTTACATTATATCTTACTTTGTGTCAAAAAGTCAATTTTTTTTCTTAATAAAAGAACGTAATTTTACTAGTGTATCTCCCCGAAGGGATAGAAGAGACACTCTCTTGCGTTTCACCAGTTACGCTTACGTCCCACAATGATAAAGAGGGCGAGCCTTGTGCGTACACCGGGCATGACTTCAGACTCAGATCTCCCGTGACCTAGCGACTGCGGGATAGAACCCAGGATTTACTGCGTACAAGCTGATGCAGAAAGCAGTGTTTAATTCTTTTAATTTTATTTCTAATATATGCATCCAAATATGCAGTAAAATCCATACATATAATGTCTTCATAAAAATATGACTAAGGATTAATATCGCATTAGTTATAATAATGCACGTAAATCACCTTTCAATGTTCAGTAAGTTAATACCTAATTATAGATTATTTATAGCTGTTATAATGCTCGCTATTGTAGCTATTTTATGGCTTATTAGCATATATATCGACCAACAATTAATTCTTTTGTATCGTAGAAAATTTACGTATTACTATTCAATTACGACAGTCCACTTGTATAAAGCATTTCGGTAGCGCACTTTATATACAACTGTGGTTAAGGCTATGTAACCTTTTTAGCTTCATTCTAGGTAGTCTATAGCATTTATTACTCTTTAAAAATCCACTGGTAGTTTCAGGGATTAGTTTGATTAAACAAATAGAGCTACTTTTAGCTTTATTATATTAATATGGTTTGCTTCAAATTTGAAATTGCGACGTGAACTGTCATTGCACAAATATTATTTTGCGAGCAAACTCACGAGCAATTAATGCAAATGAATGCATATCGAACGCTACGCTTTCCCAGAATCACATTATCGTGGCATATATGGCTCGTGTGAAAATATTATATGTAGGTATTCATGTACGATAATTTCACATTCAACACATATTGATTTCGTTCCACCGTCTAAGATGTCTGCTAGTCATGCACTCGTAGATATATGTATCGCATCACGCATGTACATATGAGTGCAGCTGGTTTTATTCTGTTACAAGTGTACGAAAGTTCTAAAGTCGTTGGTCAGGCCGCTAGCGACTTAGGGTGTTGTAAAACTATGAGCCGGACCGGACCAAAGATGTCAGGGATCCTGGAAATGTTGTGCAGCTGTTCATTTAAAATGTTATTTTTTTATCATACATATTATTATCATTGGCCATGTTATTATTATGTCATAGTGACAGGTGATTACGAGGTAGACAGGGGGAACGGCTGTCAAATGTTACTATCCTGAGAGGGCTGACGAGATCCTTTCACATTCATCACTCTCTGTAAACGTGCGCACGATTACGGAGATAACTTAATATTATGTCCATCGCGATTATGTATTTGCCTTTCTTCGAATACTCACCGCGCACCGTCTGTTAAGTTTCGACTTGAAAGTTTCAGGTAAAGGGAAGTGTTTTAATGTAATCGAATCCACTCGACACGTACACCTGCCAGAGTTCTGTCGTGATTTAGCCAATCTAATTAACATAATTAATGCCACTGGGCCGTTCTAACGGGGCTTGATAACAAGCTCAGACCGTGTAGGTAGATACTAGTGGATTCAGCCCGCGGGCGCCCCCACACCATTGCCCATCGAACACCCCAATACTTCAGTTACTCTCCTTTTCTAGGAATGTGTCAAAAGGAATCCTTAATACATTTTTATTTGCACGGCAGGCCTCTTCGTCCTCGATATCTATTTGGAATAGATGTGGTAAAAATGTAATATCTTTTTTACTTTGTGTCCAAGTGCTGAAATGAAAAACAGTTTTATTTAGCAAGGAAAAAACTGATAATATTATATGTACCAAGTTTCCGTGAAATTGGCAGACAATATTGGTGTAAATATTCCATTGCTTTAGAGGAATTCGCATTGTAGAATGTTATATACGTATATAAATGGCACACAAGATTTTATTGTCAAACTTTCATAAATATTTTTAATCCAAGTTGGTATTAGTAACCTCACTGATGCAGTAATGTCCTTACCAAAACCTGGAAGGGATTAACGTTTGATCGCTTAACCAGGAACTGGCCGTTAATCGTTCAAAATGTGATGTGATTTTAGTGACTAGCTCGAGGCTCTTACATAAAACTGCCTGTGGTAGTATAAAACGATATTCCTATACCACTCAAAAAACATTGTAAGAAACTTTTGTCTTTCAAATGGCGATATACAAGCCTAAGTTGGCTGCTATCGCGAAGTACAAGTTAGCGATCACACATTTCTCAGGTCAGTCGTAAGATAAGCTTTAAGTTATGGTCAGTGTATAATAAAAAAAAACTTTTAAATAAAATATCTTGTTTATTACAATTCTTGTTTTATCTATTATTAATCACGGCAATATGACATTCCCAGACTTGACTGAAGACATTCTTGACAAGCCAGAGCGCCCACTTAACGAGTGTATCAGATTCTTTGTCAATCAAGGCATTAAGTACGCCCTTTTGTTCGTTAGTTAGCGTTACACAAATGAAAATAAATTATCTTTCGCGTGAACAAGTAAAACTGTAATATAAATACGTACAAGCGGTCTCCTCAATTAGGTTTATTCGCTAATTAGGTTTAAGCGCTAACCACGTTCATATATGACGGCCGGTAATGTTGATTCAGATTAACAAGAGAAACTGTTGCTTGGTAATTATCGATAAGAGAAGGAAACATTGCGAAAAGAAGATAAGTAAACATTTACATTAAAAAGATAATAATAATAATTGTATCTTAACGCAAGGAACCTTACGGGGTAAACAGATAACATCGAATGGCAAATAATTCTAACCTTACATATTAAAAATATAATAGATTTTGCTTAATAATCACGCAGAATTCTGCTTCCGAAAACTTACATTTTCAATTTAAGCGTAAACATTTTCATTGTCACGTATCCCTTGAATCGATATATTGACCACGAAGACCGCTCCAAGTTTATTTTAGATCCGCTCCGGCCAGCCGCGCACTCAAATAGGAACGCGGGCAGGCGTTTCAAACCCTTATTATCCAATCTGTGAAATGTTTCAGCTTACATTTGAGTGTTACTCATTTCTCCTTGTTCGTTTTAAATTAAGCGTAATAAACAAATATTATTTATATTATGTATTCACGCTATATCCCTTATGGGGTACGCAGAGAATATCAAATGCCAAGTATGTTCTTACAGACCTGACGCGCTTCTTCTTCCCTGCTCTTTCCACGCACTCACGCCAGTTTCGGATACTTCGTCTCCGTGTCCAATTGACAATTAGGTTTTTCTACATTTTATTTAACAAGCCTGCTAAGAAAAGTAATTTGAGTTTTTCTTCAATAGCACTTTTTGTTGTTTTATGTCCAGTTAACTGCGATTTCCATACGAAGTGCATCTTTTTATTCCAAATGATAATCACTTTTACATCTTACTGTTGAGGTCTATTTATGTTGATATATACGAGTACATACATGTACACACATATTTTCACGCCAGGTCTCAAATAATTATTACAGACTTGCCGCGATTCTACATTCATCAGCCATTAATTTTGTTAAACGTTTCACATAAACCGGGTATTACCTACACCTATTATGTCCATTTATAAAAATAATAGTTCATCTATATCAAGCCACATACGTAGCACGAGTAGAGATTTAAAAATGTCATGTAAAACGTATCAAAAATACTTATGTGCAAATATAAGTAAATAATTATCACAACAATGCGAACAATCACAAGACGGATGTTTGATGGCCGATAAATGTGTATTCAATAGTGCAACTCTACAAAACAATCAATCCGGTAAACAATTTTTCGGAGAAACGTTGACGTAACCGTTTCCGTGTTATCTTCACGTTAAATTATTATAGAACGTTGAGGACGTATTGTCTCTTCCACTCGGACGTCGTCATTATCGGTTGAAATGGCACGTAATATTCATCTCTCTACAAAACCTTGGCCCACTCGACAGCCGCTGCTTGCACAATAAAGTGTGATGACGTTGTGTTGAAAGACGCATTCGTCTGCGGCAACCCAGTGACTGCGCGCTCTAATACGACTTATAAAGCCAAATTTTTCTTTTTAAATATTCGATTACAAGTTATATAACTTTATTTTCGTGTGTTCGGAAATATATGTACTATTCCTTACCTGTGTGTAATTTTCAATTCAGGTTTTACGTATTATGAAATGCGAATTTAATTCAATTTTAACAAAAAATAGAGTATGATATAATAATGTCCCAATTGGTTAATTATTTGAGTAAATTACACTCTTTGCCTACCTAGTACTCTGACTGCTGTGATGGTATAATACGAATAATAACATTTATAAGCATTGCGCCAGTCTGGATCTTGCTTGGTCCATACGTTCTAAGCAGAATGTCACTATCTTATTGATAACAAACTTTTACAGTCCGTTTAAAACGCCATTGGTCCTGTTTGCATGTGTTTCATTAAAAAAATTCTTTAAGTGACAATAAGACTACTGTTGTTAGTTGAATAAATGGTTATAAAATGTGGAACCTCGAGTAACTGAATCTTACTGGGGTAGAGTATTTTTTCAGTACATTTAGGACTCAAATTTTGTGAGAATCAAATCGTTCTTTTATTGCATCGTTCCTAATTTTATCAGCTCTATCAGATAACACATACTTCTTAGTAATCTCGTTCCTTGCTTGAAAATGGTGATGAATACATAAGAAGCATATCAGCTCTCTGACGATGTATATATTTGTCACTCGGTATCCTCTGTCAACCCAGTTAGCGACTTGGCTCGCCTAATATAATAATAATGTATACATATACATATGTATATATGAAATAACATTAAATGTGTGCTTCGCTGCTCTTATTACAATGTTGTTGTGTAAACATTAGTCCGGAAAAGCATATTGTGTAAGATCTTTACGCTCGAGGGGTTCGGTGATCTTTTACTGATATAATAGTTCCTTCATATTCTACACATACGTAATTAACCGCTACGCGTTATGTCCATGCGATGCTACGCGCCGCGCTACGCTCTTTCGTAACGAAGTACTATGAGAATAGCCTACGCATGTAGCAGTTTTGCTTTGGATATATTTATAAATGTGTTATTTATTGTTGACTGCCTCGTTGGTCGTGTTGGTTCCAAGTGCGACTGCCGATCGGGAGGTCCTGGGTTCAATTCCCGGGTCAGGCACTAATAAATTATTCTATTTTAGATTTTCTAGTAGTGGTTCGAAGTCTTGATATTGTGCCCGATGTACCTTTGGTAGTAGGCTCACCACCTATTACCCAGTGGGCCTAAAACGTAACTAGTGAAACGTGGGAGCGTTCTACAGTCCTCTGTTAACCTCTTCGGGGATTACAGGCGTGATTTAACATTATAATATTGTATGTAATTGTATACTAAAAGCCACAGATTTAGTTCGATATTGTCTTCAACAGGTAAATGCTTGCCGGTGCTGTGCGTGCACCTGTTCCACTCGTACGGGCTCATGAGACACTTCAACATGGACGCGGAGAGAGTGTGGAAGCTGTTCAACATGGTCGAGGAAGGCTACCATAAGTCCAACCCGTACCACAACTCGATGCATGCCGCTGACGTGACGCAAGCGATGCACTGCTTCCTGCAACAGAGACGGGTACGTATCGATTTATGTATGTATGCATTAAGTGTGACACGGAATTTAAATTGTTTCCCATTAAAATGCAAGGGATTACTACAAACGTATAAATATATATTCACATTCGATTATAAATTGTTTCAGTATATATCTGGCTCCATAAAGCTAAGGAAATTAAATATAGGTCAAAATCAATAGGATGAAATTTATATTGAAAATTTAATTATTTAACTGAGCTACATTTGATATACCTACAGCTTTTGTGGCGAATATACACCCGATACAGTGGCGGGGTTTCGCCTCGTGGGAAACATCATTAATCAAAGTGAAATGAAATACATTCTCTTAAACTTTCGTTGCTTAAATAATTTACACGTAAAATAATTTACACACAACGTATCAAAACTAGTGTAGTATTCGCTACAGTTGTTTCACCGTTAATTAAACCTGCAACATGAACGCGAACATCCCGTTTAAATTTAGTGCTAATTTAATTTCAAAGTTGTATGATTTCTGTTGCGTGCTGTGAAATTTAACAGATTGTCAGTTTAATTTCAGTAATGTGGAAGCGATGGAATGTTTTACTGAAACATGAAGGGGGTTCTATCACTAAAATGGAAATATCAATCTGTTCATTTGATACGTTTGTTTCAAATGCCGATCCATGCAGTTTCTGTTGGGAAAAAATGCATTTAAAATTTAAACCATCAGCAATAGGTATATTTTAATACATCGTTGTTTTTTAATTTCCTTATAAACTGTAGCTGTGATTGGATAAGGAAAATGTTTATGCGTTTTCAGGTACTCATGTAATATTGTCGCGCTGAAAAACATCGTAATGATATAAAAAATGGCCCATAATGCCACAGATAATAAGAGCCTACCTATAAAGTCTACTCTAAAAATTAAAAAAAGTATTTATTGATAAAATTGAAAGAAGTGCAGAGGTCTGTAAGGGTGGAGACATTTACCACTCTATACCACTTACCCATCCCGTAAAAGGTTTATCGTGAGGTTAAAATTCAAACCACAGACTATGAAATGTAGTAATGTAATGACTTACTTGTACCCTACAACTTCCCCCTGCAAGGTTCGCGAATCGGGAGAAACAGTCCTGACAGCCCAGTGCATAAAACAAATGAATGACGCAAACGTAGTTACTAGCGCGTCTGTCGAAAACTAGTACATATCACATTTCAACGT
>DWDU01003992.1:0-11140 GCA_018245575.1 Jemadia suekentonmiller
AATGTACCTACACTCACACTCCCGCGTTTCACCAGTTACATTTCCGAGTGGGAACACATGTAGACTCCAAGCTATTACAAAAAAAAAGGAAATCTTATATGGAAAAATACAATAGTACCCAATCCGGGATTTAAACCTAGGACCTCTCGATCGGCGGTCGCACTCGCTACCATTCGTGTAAGAAGGCAGTTATTAAGTCATCACGGATGACTTTCAAATTTATCACAATAAACGTAGTATACTAATGCTTTACATGCTCTCTATTATTATTATACTCTCAGCTTACCTCATAAAGCACGTGGCGTGACCAATAATAATAATACTAATATTTATTTGTACAGATTACTAAGTTTTCATAGATGTTACATTTTTATGCACTGACATCACAATTCTTGAGAAAATTCTGAATAAGCCACTTCGTTACGATTTTATTAAAACAGAGGTCAAGCACATTATTGTACTCGTTCATTGTGAACGCGAATTAACATATTACGTCATCAAACTAGCTCCGTAGTCCTCCATACACGCGGTGACTTACATTTTTTAATACTTAAAATTACCGTATAGGTACTGTGTTGTTGGTCGAATTGCAAGCAAGCAAGCAATCAAAGAAAAGTTGATTGCGAGTTCCTAGTTTCGAATCGATGGTCGGTAATTATTGTATTTATGGAACTTTGAGTTTTCTAGTTTAAATTTTTTGCACTGGCTCCGTTTCTGGATGTGTGCCCGGTGTATAGCAATAGCTCAAACTCTATTTCGTAATGGGACGAAATGTAAGTGGTGAAACGTGGCAGTGTTTTGCACTCTTCTCCTTAGCTCTTGAGGGATTACAGGTTTGATGTTATGTTATATGTACCTATTCTATAAATATAGTAATAGTTTGGTTTGTACTAACAGGTACAATCCGTGCGCGATTCAGCCATTTAGTTGCCATAATACAAGCTCCTTCGTTTCTTAATTTCCGATCAGATAGCCGTGTCTTAAATCGAACCAATATATTATTATTATAATTAAGTATTTCGCTATAAAATTATATTTACAAATTTATGTCAAAAGAGTGGAAATATGTGCTAAAACTAAGTAATTATCTTAATCTAGCTGCACATTTGTGCTATTGTTATCATTGCTGTTATCATTACTTAAGATACAGTTCCAGTGAAAACTAGATTGACGTCAAAGCGTTAAAAAGTCATCCAGTCTACGTGAACATTCTATATCATAGAATCATCATCCAGAAAAAACTTATCTCTACGGTGGTAAATTTGATTTTATCTAAAACATAAGTGAAAATACACGAAAATCATCCTTCTCATCCACTCAAGAAGAGGGTGAGAGAGACCGAAACAATTCTAATTTCTTTTTATGGATATTAGACAGACGTGTCCATGCTATAAAAAGACAATTAGCGTCATTCTGGCAGGTGGTAACGCCATGACGATGTCGTTTCATGCTTTTTCATTTGGCATTATTCTCACTATGTTTTGGATCGAAATTCACTACGTAATTGTATTATGGAAGTTATTTTAACATGTTAGAATATTTATTTTATTTCTTTTATTATATTATTTTTCGATCAGCGTCATTAGTAACCATGACATCACATTTAATTATATAACGTATCAAAATGAGTAAATCTCATGGAAATTGCTTATCTTTAATTCATTTTTTTTTTCATTCTCTTTGTCCTCTCTTTATTCCTTCCATCTTTTGTCTTCTTCTCTTTATCTTTGAACTGTATGTAATACCTAATCAGTACATTTATAATAATAAATGCACTGTCTTCTTACTTCTATACAATTATAAGATGCAGTTATTCAAATTCCATCTTCGACTTAGTGATCCGGGTCACTAATCCCAGCACCCAGGTGGAAATCAGACAGGTTATCCTGATCTTTGAGTTGGAAGCTTAAAAATTAATCTATTGCTAAAGTTGACAATTTTCTGGAAATTCTTAAGCGATTGTTTTTCCAGGTTTTCGATTGCCCTAGCTCTGCATTATGAAGTGGAGCAGTTGGTATTTACCATAAGCAGGTGTTGAGTACTAGTAATGTTGCAAGTCATTCGATAACTTTATATTTACTGTTATATTAAATTTGACGACTTTTATCTCCGCGTGTTTATAACATGTATCGTTCTCGCTGCTACTTATATTTTTCGTTCTTCGCCACGGACGTTAAATAGTATTGATTTGACATTCTTCTGTATTAATTTCGATTTTCTGGCAATTCAGTTGAAAACAATAACGAATGGAAATCTTCGGGAGGTTTCTCCACGGAAGTTGATCCTTTTATTGAACCAATTTAGAATTAATTGATCACGTAACAGCAAACTTTTGTCAAATGAACTAGAAAATGTAAATTAGAAAAATTCCGTAGTGAATTGAACCCAGGACCTCCTCTTCGGCAGTCGCGCTTGCAACCAACACGACCAACGAGGCAGTCAGGTACACATATACATACATGTGATGAAATTCAGTGACGTGTAAATTAGGAAATAAATATAGAACTCAATACATCCGATAATATGTATTTTTCTATACCCTACATCTCAATAAAAACATGTCTCAAGTGAATTTCCATTTATAAATATTGAACGTTATGTTACAGTGACAATTTTCCACGTAAACCGTTTCCAGGACACGCCGGCTCGAATACGTCCATTATACGGAATTACGCGACTTCGCCGTAAATCCGCGCGCAGTGTCCCGCGGAACGACAAACGCGTGTGGTCACCGGATGGCCATCAACGAGACACTGTTAATATGAACTTTAACAGCGAATATAGTACAACTTCCTTATAAAGTACCTATTTTAACACGTTAACATTGTGGCATTCCTTGAGGAACATCTTGAATCTAGGTGTGTGTCTGATGTACTTCGGCAATTAAAAACAGCAGTCGGAAACGTAACTGCCATTCGATATTTCCTGGGTTCGTTACCCGGGTCGTGCAATGTTTTTTCTGACTTTAAAGTCCTGATAGCCGCACGAAATCTAGATTTATTTCCGGTTTATGGCAATAGTCACAACCCCTATACGAAGGTATGACGTATAATCGTTGAGACCCGGAAGTGTATTACACACCTCTGCCTACCTCGTTAGGGATTACAGGCGTCATGTTACGTATGTTATTTTTTTTTACGTTTGGTAGATATCATTTCATGTCATTGGAATTTCAAGTAAGTAAGAAAAGTTGTAGATATATGGATTAGGTACGTGAAGTTGTGTATATGTATTATGCGAAATGGTACCACCACACTCATAGTTAAATTGGCGTGTTCAGTTTGATTAGTTCCTCATTTTAGCGCAGATCGCGTGCTGGTCGTAAAGATTCGAAGGGCTTTTATTACGTGGTTTGATGGTGACTTTGGTATAACGGTCATATTAGTTGCTGATACGTAAGATCGCGTCTATAATCCCCGAAGAGGCAGGCAGAGGAGTGTAGTACACATCCACGTTTTACCAGTTACGTTTACGTCCCACTATGGAACAGGTGGTGAGTCACCAAATAACTATTAGAAAATCTAACTTAGAAAAATCCAATAGCGTCTGACCTCGAAATTGAATCCAGGACCTTTCGATCGGCAGTCGCCTGCAACCAACACGACCAACGGGGCTGTCTAATTGCTGATATTTTGTTCCAAGTGTATGTGAGTTCTCTGTTGAAATACAGGTCTTTTATAATAATGAGAGGGTTAGGGCCATTGTCCGCCACGCTGGCCAAGTGCTGGTTGGCAGACTTATTTATTTACATGCCTTAGAGAATAATAAATTATGAAAGTACCTAACTAATACTGTAATAAATTAACAATGTTTACAGAACGTTTTAAAACATGTGTTGTGTTTCGTATATTACAAAAAATATAGGTTACATATAATTAATGCCACACATAAAAACACGTTTTGAATGAAATACGTTAATAAAATTAATACAAATTAAATAATTTACATTATTTGATACGACCGAGTCAGTTAATATAAAATAAATGTAGGATTTTAATAATTTTAAAAATGTCTTAAAGTATTGAATATTTAAATAATTATAGAGAAAAAATTGAAACTTCCGTAACTTTTTATCTCAGTCGCTAGCGTTGCTGTAATTAAAGACGGCTTAAAGCACTCGTGCTCAGTTGAAGAATAAAAATTGCTCCGTGTCTCATATCTGGCCGGGTCAGTGACCCCACGTGTAAGGTTAAAACATATCTATAATTAGCCCCATCTTCTGTTCTGGTTTCTGTCGCGGCCGCTGTAAAAATTAAAGTAAACAAATACATTCTCTCACGCCCGGGTGGCCTGTTAGCCGACCGATTCGAAAGTCGGCAACGTTACAGCGGAATGGTTGAATGGAGTGACTCCTCGAATTGGTCGCTTTTTGCTCCCAACGTTTTCGGCACACGACATTTGTCATTCGGTCTCACCATTGTCAGCGGGAGCCGAGGCGACCGGATTGGAAATCAAAATAAACAAATAACTATTGTTTTCAGTAATTTCAAATATGAGTATTTCGGGAATTCATCGGCCACACAAGCGGCGAATTGCAAGCAAATGAACCAGTTCATAATAAAATTTCAGAATCATTTTAAATGTACGTCTGTATCTGCTGGCCCGTTGGTTGCAGTGGTTACTGTCTCTGGCTGTTGCACTGGTGGTCGTGGGTTCGATTCTCGCTCAGAATAAACATTTTCGTTATGAGAACAAGTATTTTTTCTGTCCCTGGGAGTGCAAATGTGTGTGTATGTTACCATGAATTCTGTTAGCACTATTGCTATTCTAAGTTGGTTACAGAGATGTTGTCACTTTTGAAGATTTGACTAAACCAGTCCGGTATCGTTACGTAACCGGAAACCGCATCTTTCAACTCCAGAAACAAACTGCTTGAAGAACAATAACAACCACTGATAACGTCACGTTTCTAATAGATCGAGGCAGAGGACTAGTACATTCCCACGTTTCACCAGTTACGTTTACGTCTCACAGTCAAATAGGGGTTGAGCCTATAGCCATACACCGGGCACAAATCCAAACTTGAAGCCACTGCTGGAAAAAGTACCTTGAAATTTTAATTAGAAAAATCCAGTAGCACCGTACTCGGGATTTGAACCCAGGATCTTTCGATCGGCAGTCGCGCTTGCAACCAATAATAATTGTCACGTGCCAGAAATTAGTACAGCTGTGGTAATATCCCTACTCTAGAATAAATGATTTTCCACTGTCTGACGTGTGTAGATCAACAATATTTTATGTATGACTGCATAAACATACAAGGCAATACGTTACATGAAGTTAGCTGCACTACGTGTGTACGAAGAGGATGTGTTGAGCCGGAAGCGAACGGGAACTCTGTTCACGCGAGCTGCTCACTGAAGCAAGCGAGCCTGTTACGCCACCAGCGGCGTCCACCGCGTCGTGTCGTGCATGTAACTGTCTTGAATAACCGGATGTATGAAGAAAATGGAGAATGTGGCAAAATCACTTCCGGTCTGTACTAAGTACCGGGATTTGAAAGTTAAATAAAACGGTTCGGCGTCTCTCAGTCAGCAGTCACGTTCCAAAGTAAATTACACAATAAATAAATAATTTATAATACCTAATGAATCTCAATAAAATCGAAAATATTACTTTCAACCACAATAACTCAACATAATTCCAAATAAATCGTCAATTTTAGGTACCAAAGCAATAAAATTATTCTCTTAAACACTGCAAAATGGCAGCGTCTCGTAAACAAATGAGACGGGAATGAAAAATGGCAGTCGCCTAATCGCTTGTGACATTTCCAAGATCCCCCGAAAATCCCGAGTTGACATTTCTTTGGTTCTACAGCAAGCGACTATACGATAAGCGATGAACAATGTGTAATAATAAATGTTATGTAAAATATATCTAATTATGACAATAAGCTCTTTTAAGTGTCAAATAAATGTACGTATATTTTTGTTAGTTTGTAGGATTTGTTGTAAGTGGTCAATATTTATTAGTTCCTTGGAAGAGAGTGATGCATATTGAAAGAACACGCTAGGTCTGTAAGGTTGAGGCCTTCGGTACTTGGCGCTAGTTAGGGCATTGGGGTGCCAACATAATCATAATATTGTAGTAATTTATAATGGGACGTAACGTAACTGGAGAAACGTGGGAATGTTCTAAATTCCTCTGCCTACCTCTTCGGGGATTACAGGCGTGATGTTGCTGTAAATTTTTCTCTGTCGCCTCTAATCGGTGAGCAGTAGCGCAGGTCCCTTAAGCACACGATTACACGCTTCAAACGAGAGCTAAAAGTCACTAATTGACTCCAGCTCGGAGACAAAAACGACACAAAACAGACGATGAAAGAAAAATAGAATGCAAACGAATAGGTGGCACGCATCCATTTCGAGATGAAAAATTAGAGGCGACATTTATTGGAGACACGACAACTGGCGATCGTTAACGCGGACATGAGCTACCGTTTAAGATGTTTGATATGGTGATTAATTTGTTAATAGGATTAATTTTATGTTAGCAGGATAAGACATGTCGTTTTGGAATTTAACGAATGGGTTTCGTTGGTTTGACATTAACGCAGCTGAATGACTGAGATAGATTTTTTTTTTTTTGTATGTAGTGAACGATGTAGTTTAGATTTTCGGCACAGGTTTATTATAAATACGTTTCTTTTAACTTCTGGCCCATTTAATGTAAGTAAGTGACATTTAATAAATTGGAATTCAGTCTGAACTTTCTCTGTTTCTTACCTCATTCAAGGTATTTTTATTAAAATTTAAAATTGATTTCATATTTAAATTAATTTTATATTGACTGCCTCCATAGTCGCGTTGGTAGCAAGTGCGAGTGCCGATCGGGAGGTTCTGGGTTCAATTCCCGGGTCGGGCAGTAATAAAATTTTTATAATTTAGATTTTCTAGTAGTGGCTCGAAGTCTGGATATGTGCTATGGAGCTCACCACCTACTGCATAGTGGGCGTAAACGTAACTGGTGAAACGTGGAAGTCTTCTACATGTTTTTGTCTACCTCTTCGGGGATTACAGGCGTGACGTTACGTTTATTTAATATTTTACCTCCATTACTGCCTCCTAATAATAGGTGATAACTTTTTAATGACTTGATTTATAATTATATTGGCTTGTAAAACAAAGAAATCGAATGTAACATTCCATTAACTCACCAAATCACGATTATTTCCGTCGACAGCATCGCCCGGTTCTCGCAGTGACCAATCGCCAACATAAACGATTCGTCAGTCATTGTCTTCTATTCCAGACTTTGTCATTAAATTTGAAATAGCTGCAGTAAACTCCGCGTTTCATCGGAATCTTTTTACTGCACGACACATGTTGCCCTGTCACCGCGTCACTGGCGGCTGACTGTTTCTGGTAGAGCGTCTGATAATCTACCTTGTTGTGTTTTAAATTATCCAGGTCGCATTCCAAATTTAAACTTACGAAGTTTTTATTGTAACGTACGCACATTAACTAAATGTATATTTAATTGCATTGAACTTTTTTAATACAAAGAATAACTTTTTGGAGTACCTAATAGTGAATGTTGCAATTTGTTTCACTTATAAAACTGTTTGTTATCTTTTTTGTTTCCTCGGGTTGAATCAGACGCACATATTCCAAATAATAATATGCACATAATGCGCTCCAAATATTTGAAAATTGACGTGAAATGAACATACTGCCATGAAATAAATTGTACATATTTGTTATAGCAAAAATGTTATTAAGGGACATTCCAACTATTTCAATACTCAATTTACGAAATCAATTTGTTTTCTCCTCTAAACATATTAACATTTAAATGATAACTATTTCTCTTTAGCTTAACTTATATTTTGTTTATTAAATTTAAGCATTTAATTTATTGAAAAACGGGACATTTTGTATTAAAATATTGGTAGTAAACGCCATGTCCCATCGTTGTCCTTTTGCTCGGCGACACCATGTTTCTGTCACCGGTTCACCAATACACCATTTATCTTGTTTAACTTAAGGGGAATGTGAGAGATTTAAATTGGTACGATGTATTAAGTTACACCTAGTATTGTATTTTGTATTTATTTATGTCCTCGTACATATCCATAATTTAATGTTATGTTTCGATCTATCTCTTGATTTTAATCGCATTTTTAATGTTCACATGTGTAACATAGTATGTTATGTACTTATATGGTTCTTAAAGTAATTACTATGATTCATACAAAAAATTCATAACAATAAAACAATCAAATCACAATAATACGAAAATAGGCGTATATATATAACGATTAAATATTAAAATAATAACACTTGAAAATAATCACAAAGAATTTCAATGATTGTTAAATCAAAGAAACCTTAGCTAGGAAGCTTGCTGCGGAACAATATGATGCTGTTAATCATATCGCTGACAAATGAGTCGTCGACGCCTTAACGCCGTCAGTGGTTCGTTGTCACGCTGCCAGCGCGGCGTCCCCGTCTGTCGTTCGCTCCATTTGTTTACTAATTACTCGCGATACCGACACGGCATTAATGGATTTTGTCAATGGAATCACTCTTTCCGCTCAATTTGAACGCCTCGTTTGATGTGGTTTATTTCGTGTTTACTTTGGACAAGACAAATTGGCTTTCGTGTTTGGTCGCCCTTTGAGATATATCTTCCGATGCTGGCGAGTGGTGATTGTTAGGCGATTTTTTTACTTTTTTATAGTATTTTCAGATGTGACGCTTTTTATATCCCATTTAAACAATTTTTACGTGAAGCACCCAATTTAACTAAGTGGAGCCTTGATATATAACCTATCTACCATTTAAATTCCAACGCATATGTATATCAATAAAAAAAACGCAAACAGTTAAATAGACAGGCGCTTAGAATTATTTTTAACGTTGTTCTTTAGGTGAATTTTTCTTTGTTTATGTTATAAATATTGTTCAAATCTAAAAAAAAAACTATTTGTCATAAAAGGTAAATGGAAAAGAACCTCGAGTCTCCGTTAAACAAGTTGAACTGTTTACACCAGTTTAACCAGTTTATATCAGTGACATTTATCATTTATAGCATGTCGCTTACACGCTTGCGGTGCGACAAATCAGTCACGTGGGCACGTGTTATACGATCATTTTAAATTTATGATGCGCATGACTTCCACGAATTGATAGACCGCCTCGACTTCAGAAATCTGTGACGTTATATTCATGAATGCTAATATAACTGACAGAATTATAACTATCATACATCAACTCAACAGTTACTCGTACATTAAAAATGTAACGCGGCACCCTTTGATGAAATCAGAATTGATTTCAATCCACTTTACGTTCCATTGATGAGAAAGGTTTTGTCTTATAACCGCGATAATCCTATCGAGCCATCTTCTCAATTTAAGTACGTAACTTCACGCCTGTAATCCCCAACGAGGAAGGCAGAGGAATGTAGTCTATTCCCTTGTTTTACCAGTTATGTTTACGTTCCACTATGGAATAGGTGGTGAGCCTATTGTCAATTTAAGTGATTCAAGTAGTTAATGAAACAAGTGCATCTTTTCCATTAATTAATTCGGAATGTTATGTTAGATAAAACTGAACTTTCATAATGTGTAATATTTAAGTTTAAGATTTTATTTATTTTGATTCACGATATACATTTAAGTTTATGTTTTTTAGTACATAGAGTAAATATAGTAGGTACTGGTAAGTAGATTAGTATTTAACGTACAATTAGTTACAGACTCGACGAAGAAAAATATTAAAACGAACAATACTTTAGTACTGTTTGCAAAGACTGAGGTTGAATAATATTAATATTAGTATGTATTTTAATACATAAGGGACAACAAATACTACATGTGTAATTCTAATGACAAATTTAAAATATCATCGGATATTGCTGTAAATCAATCCCTCACCACCTATTCCATAGTGGGACTAAACGTAACTGGTGAAATGTGGGAGTGTTCTCCACTCCTCTGTCTACATCTTCGGGGATTACAGGCGAGATGTTACGTTTTTTTTTACAAGCGGGGGCTTAAGTTCAATTCCTAATTATTATTTTTTCTAAACTTGTAAATTAACGTTAATATTAACATATCTAAAAATTCTTACATGAAGCTTATTAGCTATCTCGTCGTTATAAAAAAAACGGAACATCACGCCTATTATCCCCGAAGAGGTAGGCAGGGGAGTGTCGAACACTTCCACGTTTCACCAGTTACGTTAGTTACATCCCATTATGGAATAGGTGGTGAGCCTATTGCCATGCATCGGGCATGTCTTATAGCATGAGATCTGCCAAAATGTTATAAAGTACATTACGACTAAAACGGATACATTTTTATGACCTCGTTCTTATTTCCATGTCGATGTGTTAACAAGGTCATAAAAATTCGCCGGGTCACAAACACAGAACCAAAGTTTACGTGACCAGGTCTATTTTCGTGACCATCAGTCGTAGCGGCGTCGACACCAGTGACATCTGTGTTCGCGTCCGCGCAGTCTAAACAAATCTGCCCTCGATCGTCTTCTGGGAAACTTTTACACCGTTTTAAATTTTTTTACACTCAGCCGCTTTCCTGGAGACACTTATGTCAAACTTTCTCGAATGCCAGCTTTATAGTTCTGCATGTCTTTGATATTTTGTTTGTCCGCGTACCCGCATCTAAGCGGCATTGTTTATTCGTATTAATTGTTAAAAATAATAACTTATAGAACGTTCTATTGTGTTTCCGTTGTCATTGAAACAACAATGTTCAGTGGGCGTTAAAAATATTAAACACCACACAAAATACATGAAATACGTAAGCAATGAACAATACATTTTTAATTTATGATACCCACATCCATATATTAAGTGGATTGATAAATTCCACGTTATTGCGGAAACGTTATTATTTCCTCAGAATTATTGCTAGCAATAAACATGTCGTAAGCGTCTCATTAGCAAACATCGAACAGAACTATTTGCGAGTTTGACGAATGAGTCCAGTCCTGTGCAGGAATGTGGGCAGCCGCTGGAAAGACAAGTTGTTTGTTACCACAACGGCACCACAGATATAATTAGAGGTGCAAGTGTTAAGCATCCTTCCTCGATACGCCCTGACGGCTGTTTGTACGAGCGGTGGCGTCCCGACGACACCGGCGGCGCCGCCTGTGCGATTTGACGCCAC
>DWDU01003993.1:0-11140 GCA_018245575.1 Jemadia suekentonmiller
CTTTTACAGGGGTTCGTGGAGCCAAAAGTTTGAGAAACCCTGCCGTATACTATTGTTTCCAAAATTTGAACATGCAAAATGACAAATGCGTTGCAATTTTTAAAATTTAAGCTCGACTGCCTCATTTCTTTTATTTTTTCACCCATCACACCTTCGACTGGCCCGTTGGGGCAGTGGTTAGCAAACCTAACTGTTGCGCCGGGGGTCGTGGGTTCGATTCCCATCCAGAATAAATATTTGTGTGAAGAGCACAGGTACTTGTTCTGTATGTAAAAGAAATATCTATTTAAGTATATATTTATATGTATATATGTAGTTTATCAGCCGTCTGGTTGCCATACCCCAAGCTCTCTTGACGCTAATTTTGGGATCAGATAGCCGTGTGTGGAGATGTCCCGAGAAATTATTATTATAAATAGCGCTCACAGCTGCCAACCCTGCTGCACAGCATCAGAAACAGCGTGGCTGTACCTACCAAATTGCCAACACGTGGCTAACCTATTTGCCACGTTTCTGCTACATTCTAATCGGTAGAGTTGACGGGTATTACAGTAAATATCCTTTTTATTATCAGTTTTGATTATATGTCATGTTCATACTGAAATATTAATGTTGTATTGTTTTATATTTACAGGTTTGTAAGGCCTATTTATTGTGAAAAATGTGTCTTACAAACCTATTCTGAAAACCTAGTCTAAAATTGTGCTTTAATTAGTGGCAGTCCACGTGGTGTAGATAAACAACATCTATTACGATTGCGTCATATGTCGATGTTTTATTTTGTTCAATAAATTTTTGTTGTCCGAGTAAAAACCAGAAATGACTAGACACTCGAATGGAATAGAAACACGTTACATTAATACATTTACGTATATGCATTCATTCACTGCAAGATTCAATGGATCGACGTAAATATCTCACTCGAAGATTGCCCACATAAATACTTGCTATTAACATTATTACCTACCATTTACGCAACAAAGCGTTCTTTTCACTTTCCTATATCACTGGACTTTCACCGCGGCGCGGGTCCGGCTGAAGTCTGAGACCTATTGTAAAATGCATTGCCTGTATACGGTTCTAGACTTCCCGGAGCGATTAATCGGCCCGCTTTCTAACTAGGTGTTGGTGTAACTGGTCTCGGATGGAGGTTGTATTGGTTGTTTTTGTTGTGGTAATTTCGTGGTGCGCTCGTACCGTCTGGTTGGCATCAAACGGCCAATGGAACGGTTACACGTGCCTATTACGAGTTTCGACATGATATTAAAACGTTATTATAACGTTTGTACATCATCTATCTATGTGTGATGTATGTGTGTCCCTATTTTTCTATGTATATAGAAAAAAGTAAAAAAAATATATTATAAAACTGCTTCCATTAAGTTGAAATATCTCTTTTTCTTGTATTTCTACCTCCTACACAGTTCAAAATTGGAACACGGTAAAGTGTACGGTAGAAATATTTAAGTACAATTGAGATGGTTCTAAAGATAGAGCCTGGAGGTAGGTAGAAATTATCCTTTCTATTAATAACTAGCTAATTATACCCGACTTATCAGTTTACAAATGTGTTGGAGAAGGACAACTTCTTCAAGAATGCTAATGAGAGCGTTACGATTAAAACTTATGTAACCAAAGAAAATCTAGTCTGAATTGTTAAATTTGTATTATACTAACAAATATTAAAACATGGCAACATGAACGTTATTATTACTGTAAGAGAAGAGGTTTTCAGCACTTAAGTAAGTATATTTAAGACAGCTAGTTTTCTGTATCTGTAATAAGAGTTTTTTACTTAAACTGTATTAGGTATTAATTTTAATATATGTAGCTTAAGACTTAATTTCTGCAGAAATGTGTACTATGTATATACTATCAATATATCCGTATTAAAGTAAATAAGAAGTCGTTTGTTGGTATTAAGAGATATCTGGCCGTAGGAGAAAAGTATTCTACTCGTCCACGTACAAGTTTTGCTCGAGACGAAGACGGCGACTTTGCCACATTATATTTCGTCTCGTAGCTCGCCTAACTTGGACCGCAAACTTGGATTTCGTCATGAATAATTTAAAAATAAGTTTTCTTTCTCTCTCTCTCGCTCATTGTATATCTCTTCCAGGATATTATGCAAAGTATTACAAGCTGCTCCGTTTCTATTCGTAAATATTGGCTGTATCGTATCTATAATTCAATTCCATATCCTCACTGCAAACATGCTGAACAGGATCCGGTTTCCGTAAAATAATTTGTGCAAACATGTTAACCATGTGTACATTTTGAATTTCATCATTTACATATTTTCATTTATTTATTTAGCGTTATTATTAAATGAATGTTGTTGTTTATAACTAAGCATATTTATTTAGCCTCTGGAATTAGAGAGAGATGGTGAAATATGATGGAGTATTGCACGATAAAACCCCTTTACCGCCTCACTAGCTTATTTGGCTTGATTAACGTTGTGAAGATGGTTGTTGTAGACCTTAGCTAAACTGATATATACAAATGTGCAGCTTATTTGACGTGAAATGGAACCCCATCCATTCCCTTCTTGGACAATTTCACTTCCATATTTAAAATGAGTAATATTCGTCGCTATACTGGTTACACACGTATGACGTTACACACGTTATGCATGTGTGTGTGTATCCGTTTTGTGTATCCAACTAATATGCCTATTTCAGCCCTCAAAACTCTATGGTTTATATAGAGCTGTCGATGAAATGTTTACTGACAGAAATAGATTATTTTACGACCGCGTTCTTAGACTATTGAATTACTATAAAAAAAAATATTCTCCCCAGGCCACGTGGGCGGGTGCGGGATCACAGATGAGATGGTGAAATGGATGGAGCGCATACAGAACTCGGGTGTGGACGACGAGCCGACGACCACTCCGGCGTCATCGTCCACCGCCGCCGCCACCCAAGCCACGTCGCCCACGATGCACGCCTACCAGTCACCCATGCCAGCGCCACCACACCCCAATAGCTTGAGGGATGATCCTCCCAGGTATAATGAAATGTATTAGTACGGTACAGTTTAAACATGTTATAGAAATTTGTTCCATGAATTATTTCGTGGTAACGATATTTAGGAGGAATTTGATATTACGTACGTTGGCAATGTACCTATTTATGATAAATGTAAGAACTTTATATGAAAACAAACAGAGAAGGGAGCCTTGATTGTTATGATAACAAATAGGTTTTTCGAATTAGGGTACTTCCTGACTAGCATACTTTCCGCTCGCTTTACGTTCGTTTTGGCGGACGCGCGTATACGCGCGTTGTATTTTGTGCTTCAATAAAACAAACGAGCGACCGTGTAAGCGCTCGTTTGGTGTTTGCCTCAATGTGGTACGTGGGGCAGTGTCGGAGGTGTTTCGGGCGTACACGAGCGTAGCAACGCGGCAACGCTCGCACGAGACGCACGTGGGACAACGCGGGTATCCAGGCTTCTACATGTGAACGAACACACTCCGAAAACACACTGATCTGAAAGCGCCCTTACACAAAAAAAACGTTATTAACCGAAACTGCTGATGTATATACTCTAAAATTGTATATTTTCTGGTTTCTCAATATTATTTAAATTTGTTCCACAGAAAAAGTTAAATAAAATAAGATATTATCCTGTTTGTCTCTCCTGAGATAGGCGCTATTGAATTTCTTCGTACTCTTTATATTTTCGTTTACTTACAAAACTTTACCTATTACAATAATCTTCTGTTCCAGGTTTTGGGAGCACCACAATAAATATTCCCGGGCGGCGAATACGGGAGAGCATTCGCGCTCCAGGCGAGCCGCCCTTGAGAAGAACACGTGTTCGCTGTACATACAGACTGACCCACTAATATGGAAGCACGTCAGAGAAGGCTTTCCCGACGTGAGTTATTTTGTACTCCCTCTGAAATAATTTCCACGTTCTAGATTCCACAACACAGTCGTAAGCGACTCTCGTATAGCACCCAAATATTAACGTTTTCCTGTATTACCCTGAACTAGAAGATCTAATAACAAACGTAAATTGTAATTATGCAATTAATTCAAAACTTTCGTGTATTACGTTAGAATGATTTAACCTTAGTATAGGTCGCATGCCCTTTTAGTTTACAAGAAATTATTTCAAGCAAGGAATGGACAATTTAAAAGTTTTAATGCACTCATCATGTAACTATTAGGTACTTTTCAGTTATTATGATGATTTATACACATTTGAACTGGCTGGAAAATCCTTATTGTGCCTTACGATTGCAGCACCGGGATCCGAGTAAGAGAAGCGAGGTGGACATGAAGACCCGGGAGGAGATCCTGTCGCTGATATCGCACCACGTGACCGCCGTCAACTACATCTACCGCGACACGAAGTTCGACGGGCGCATGGAGCACAGAAACATTAAATTTGAGGTGCAACGGATAAAGGTATGAGCTTTACTTTCTTACCTTAACACTTGACAGAAACCCACTCACTACTTTCTTTTCTTTCCGTTTACTCTTTTTGTCTCTATTTTCTCTTACTCTCTTCTTCTTCTTTTTCTTTTTCTTTCTCTATTTGTCTGCGATTGGATACTGATAAGTTGTGGTAATATGTACGTGCCGTTCTTGTGTCCGGTTGCAATTCGTTATGAATAGAAAAATTATACTCTCTAGATCGACGACGATTCATCCTGCAACACGCGCTACTTGGAGCAAAGCGAGCCGAACCAGTTCTGCTTGGAGAACATCGATGTGTCCAATTTCCTGAACTTGCACTCGCTGGGCAACCACGAGGACTTCTGCCTGGCGTACGTGTTCACGTACAGGGACTTCACTGGCGGGACGCTAGGTCGGTACAGAGCTCCACTTCCTCTTTATTTATAATATCATCATTAACATTAATTTTCGGCTTCACATTTTAAAGAAAGCATACAATTTAAGCAAAGCAGTGGTACCTACATTGCAATGTTTCATATGTACAAAGATACAGAATGGAGAAAAAAATGTTTATAATTTTTTTCTTTCGTATGCTTATGATATATATAAATCTACCCACTTTCTTAACATTTACTTGATTTTTGAAAAGTTCGTTTTAGATGTGCTCACAGTGCAATCGTTAATTGAGATTATTAAAACATTACATTGTAAATAATCACATGTGTCTGCCGTATGAACTGTATGGATGATGACGTTGACCGGCGCCAGGGCTCGCGTGGGTGGCGAGCGCCAGCGGCGCGTCGGGCGGCATCTGCGAGAAGTACAAGACGTACACGGAGACCACGGGCGGCATGTACCACAGCACCAAGCGCTCGCTCAACACCGGCATCATCACCTTCGTCAACTACAACAGCCGCGTGCCGCCCAAGGTCAGCCAGCTCACGCTGGCGCACGAGATCGGACACAACTTCGGCTCGCCGGTCAGTCACACACTCCACATCGATATCGCTGCTGTTTAAACTTGACAACAATATGTGGGGTCCATCGCTGTTCTTAAAAATCATATTTTACTATCTTGTTACGTATTATGACAGTTTAATAATTAATATTGTTTTCATTGCTAAACATTGTTGGAAATATAAATGTAATTAATATTCTACCTTATTATCATTGTTAGCTTGTTATTGCCTCCCTCCCGTGCGAGTGCTCGCGTGCTGTGATGCGTGGCGTGTCCGCAGCACGACTACCCGTCGGAGTGCCGGCCGGGCGGGCAGCAGGGCAACTTCATCATGTTCGCGTCGGCCACGTCGGGCGACCGGCCGAACAACAGCAAGTTCTCCGCGTGCTCCGTGGGCAACATATCGGCCGTGCTGGACGCCGTGCGCGACGGCCGCAAGCGCAACTGCCTCTCCGCCAGCGCCGGCGCCTTCTGCGGTAACAAGATCGTCGAGGTCGGCGAGGAGTGCGACTGCGGTGCGTGCGACAACACTCATCCTTATATCGTTCTGTCACGAGCTAGATGGTACTAGGTGATATTAAATACCTGCACTAAGTTTTTCGTTCGTCTGTTCGATGCAGTTCGCCGCTGAGAATTACTCAGCAGGTCACGGATTGAAAAATTTCATTCATACTGAAGGGCATTGTAGAGTTATAAATGTGCAGATTTACTCAAGGGCTCTTACATACTATCCATTATGGTTATTGTCACTAAAATTTATTCACTAAGTACATATTTAGTCATTAACATTTATTCACATTATTTATTCATTATATCTTTAATTTAACAATTAATTTTTCCTTACGGAAAATCTCTATATACATAATTTGTTTGCTTATATATAGAACTTCATTAATAACTTCACTGTTCGTAATAATACCTCTGAAAATTATGAAATTATATATTTTTTTCTCACGTAATGTCCTGTACAATATTGTAATTTAATGGTATAATTTTCTTAGGCTACGACGAAAACGAATGCAAGGATCGGTGCTGCTACCCGAGAATAGTCAGCACGAGTGAGAGAGAAAGGAATGGCACGGCCAAGGGATGCACCAGGAGAATGAATACACAGTGCAGGTAAGAGCTTACGTGTGAGCATTACTTCTGGTCGTCGGTAAATCGAATAATAAAAAATCGACTCGAAGAACTAAAAAACAAGGTATAAAAAGGTCGATATTCAACAATTCGAACGTCGATTTTGATGTCGATAAAAAATGTTCGTCGCATGATGACAAATTTCAATTTATAGTTACTAACATTTGGTTCACAAACTTTATTAATCAGTTACAATGTTTTTCTAAGATTCTCTTAAGATCGTCCCAAAGATATTTTATGGGTGACTTGAAGCCCTATAAGAAATTTGATCGATATATACATATGCATGTATGTCGAGTCGATAGACATTGATTGGGAATTATTAAAAAAAAATATTAGACGCGACGGGCGAGCGTCGTCGAGGGGTGTGCGTCCGTGTTCGTCGATATGTACGGAGCGCGTGTTGCAGTCCGTCGCAGGGCCCGTGCTGCAACGCCAGCAGCTGCCAGTTCGTGGGCGCGCGCCGCAACCAGACGTGCCGCGAGGCGGGCGAGTGCGCGCACGCCGCCTACTGCTCCGGCCGCTCCGCCACGTGCCCCGAGCCGCGCGCGCTGCCCGACCGCACCGAGTGCAACAACGGTACGCGCACACTCGTACACACGCATACGAATACTATAAATCTATTCTTACTATACAATCGCTCATGTATACTCATTAAAATTACTTGTTGTACTTTGTAATTACTTTTTTTCAATACGTGTAGTGGTCGTATTGATATAATTTTCACTCTGCACATTTTATGACGCGTGACAAATAGTTAAAATTAGTTACAGTTTACTGCGACTAGTATGACTCATTACTGTTCATTACTGTTACTTATTACTCATGTGAATAACCTAAAGTGACAAAAAACTGTCATTTATCATTTCTTTGTTTTCTTAATATTACTGTAACGATGTTTCGTAAAATAACCTAAGTAATTAATATTGCTATTCACATTTCACAGGGACTCAACTGTGTATCAACGGCGAGTGCAGCGGCTCGATATGCCTCGCGTGGAACATGACGGAGTGCTTCCTCTCTTCAGCGCCGACCACTATCGGGGACGGTGTGACCGCCGTCGTGAACCGGCGCGCGCTGTGCCAGCTGGCGTGCCAGACCGGCCCCACGCCGGACTCGTGTCAGAGCACAGCAGACTTCGCTGACAGGGTCGGCTTGCCGACGGGCGGAATCAGTTTGAGGCCGGGTTCACCGTGCGACAACTTCCAAGGATACTGCGATGTGTTTTTGAAGTGTCGCGCAGTGGATGCCGAGGGTCCCCTGGCACGACTGAAGAATCTGCTGCTAAACCGTGCAACGCTGCAGACGGTGCAGGCGTGGGTCACGGAGCAGTGGTGGGCGGTGCTGCTGGGCGGCGTGGCGCTGGTGGTGTGCATGGGCGCGTTCGTCAAGTGTTGCGCCGTTCATACGCCCTCCTCGAACCCGAAGAGGCCGCCGGCTAGGTAAATCGTAATTTTTAATTCAATTTTATACATAATCACTTGTAGTAAGTATATCCAAAGTAATATAGTATCGATTTCTTAATTGTTTTTAAAATTAATTAACGTTCCGTAATAATTTTATGACTTTCGTAATAACTAGCCTCGTATTTCATTTATTTTTTTTACTGTGGTGTTTTTCGTTTCCAATCCAACAAACGAACTGGATATAATTGTATAACGACCCGTAAAACGCCCACAGACGGCTATCGGAGACGCTTCGGCGGCCGATGAACACGCTGCGGCGCATGCGCGGCGCGGGCGGCGGCGCGGCGGGCGCGGCGCGGCGGGACGCGCGCGCGGCGCCGCGCCCCGGACACCGCTGCGCGCGCACGCACAAGGGCTACGCGCCGCCGCACACATACTCCGCCAGGGACATGGGTGCGTATGCTACACTTACTTGCGAACGCTTCGTCCTGTCAGTTGTCTTTTAATATATTTAATATTAATTTAAGTCAATTTATATATGTACTTCTCTTGCGAAACCGTTGTAAATGTACAGGAATTTCAGTCGAACGCGCCATAACATTTATTGGCAATCTCGATTCAGAACAAAATGAAATTGTAATCATTTACACCTTATAATGTATAATTGCAAATTGCAGCGTCGGCGCCGCCGGGCCCCAGCGGGCGGCGCGCGGAGCCGTACGCGAACGCGTACCCGCAGTCGTACGAGATGCGGCCCGCGCAGAAAGTCTGACAGTACGAGCCGAGCGCGGGCGGGCAGCTCGGGCTCGTCGCGCTCGCGCCGGGCGTGCCGCTGCTGCTGGGCTACGTGTACCGCCCGCCCGCGCCCGCCGCGCCCGCCGCGCCCGACCACAAGGTCACCGTGGCCTCGCAGACCACCATCACGCTGCACTCGCCCGACTCGCTCACCGTCACGCACCCGCCGCGCGACCCGCCCCCCCACTCGCCGCACGGCTCGCCCCGCCGCCCGGACTCGTAGGGGGCGGTATCGAATGTGCCGCGTAATCTAACAGTGTTAAAAGTAACGAAGCCTCCCCGTTAAGGTATCGCCCTCGCCCCCTCGTAAAAACTGTACGTGCGTGATTCACTCTCCGATCGACCTTCGTAGTGCGCGTCGGCGGCGGCGGCGCGGCCCGAGGTCGGTCGCGAGCGCGGTGTTCCATAAGATTAACTATTATTTTTGTACAAGAGGATATAAATGCCTGAGGACGGGCGACGGCCTGCCGCCGGCGCCCCCGACGAGGGACCGCTCCAACCAGACATTTATGTATATTTTTGTATATAAATGGAGAGGTGTATGAAGGCTACGGTGTTAAATATCGAGCAAGTGACATACTGAATATTCGTACCGACTAGAGTATTGTACTATAATATTGCATTGTTTCATTAGACTCTCCGTAATTGTAACTTTTATATTATTTTAAATGTATTTAAAGGTTAACGTAAGCGGAATGTTAGGTGCCATTATACCAATTTATATTCCAATACTTTTGTTACTCCTTCCTCTTTACACCTTTTGTAGAAAGATCGTCTCAATTTTATCTTAGGCTCAAAATGATTTTGTCTAAATTTACAATTATTGTTATTATAATGTTTGACTAAAATGGCGGTCCAAAGAAGTGTAAGCCTTGATTTTTCTGACACTCATTCCAACTGCCCATAGTTTAAAGTCTGATTTTAATTTTATTATTTTAAGATATAATTTACCTTGTATGTTTCTTTTATACTATTGAAGTCGCTTTTGGAAAACCGCTGACGCGCTTATGTCAGTATTTTTAGGCTCGCGACCTGTAGTCAATGTTATGTGTACCTTACAATAAAATAAACGTATATAACAATTACACTGATAATTTTGTAAAAGTTTTGTAGCGGTTGACAATTAAATCTGTGCTGTGAATGTTGATCAGCTACAAAAACGTGTCTTTCTATGTTAATAATTATGTACAGTGCATTTAATATTAATAAGATAGTATTTTGTTCAGGTCGATGTATTTATTCCCCGTTGGTGGGTTTCAACGTTTCCGTTTTTCCATAAGCGACAATTCGATAGCGTCTTGTGCTAATAAGTCCCTAGGTGGTTAACATTAAAATTAAGGCTTACTTCTATTAAAGTGTCACATAAAATTTATTATTGAAAGCTAGTTGACGCCGGCGATTAGTCTTCCTGTGGCAATCGATTGCGACAATTTTATTTGTTTACTTTCGTAGGGTTAAATTTTAAACAGTATTGCCAAATGATTAAATGTTATTAGACTGAAAAGGTTTCAATCTTATATTATAATGTGAAATTCTGAATTTTTGTGCGCTGTGTGCGCAGTTGCGGCTCAAATTGTATCTGTGTGTAATGGAACGTTAATGTTTTCTCGAATGTGAATCTATTTGCATATCACACCGCACTCCTTATTTATGTGTACCAGATGAACATTCGTCGTACAGTTCATTTGAATTGATCTCTATAGATAATGATATTTTGTTTATTCTCAACCTTACTACGTAGGATAATTCTCCGTCGTGCAAGCCAAAGAGCATGATGTATTTTTTATGATTTCTATACATTTAATATATAAGGATCAGTCTTATAAGTATACCATATTAATGCCATTTTATTAGTGAACGTCGAAACAATACACAAGTTCTTATATAATTGTACTATAATGTTGTATATTTGTATGTAAAGTGAGGGTAATGATTCTGACGTAGAGTGACTCGACCAATCGTGTAACTGATGGCTAGCGTTGTTTCCATCTAGTAGTACTCAATGGCATTATTTCTCATATATTTAAGCTAGAATACCGTAATAGATTATTTAAATGACAATGTGAATATTTTTAAATAACAAGATGAATGTTACAACATGTGATTTCAAAATAACAAAAAAATACAATAAATTTTACATGAAATATGTTGTTTTTCCTAAGACATCTACTGTAGTATTGGGTTAATTTCATTCGGAATGGTTTAAACGGTCTAAACATGGCTTTATGACAACCACAGTACATTTGCATTGATCACATTACCTATGTTTACTAAGGGTAAGTTGGAATATAGATAAACAAACGTTGAGCATATTGCTTGTTATATAGGTCTAATTTACGGCTGGTCATTTTCAAATAATGGCTAATTAATTACCCGAATCGTTAGAGAGTGTGCCTATGAATGGAGCACACACAGTTCATTATCAATTT
>DWDU01003994.1:0-11138 GCA_018245575.1 Jemadia suekentonmiller
CAGTAGTAGAAAAGGAAAGAATGCTTCAAGAAATAAGAATCGAAAATCAGTTATTTTGGAAAAGTTAGATATCTAGTTTTTCGTAGACAAGTAGAGACGTATTTAGTTCGTATAAATCATTAACAAGAGCAGAAAACAATTGAACAAGTCTATAAATAACAATTGAAGGTCTTGAATTTCAGCGAAATTACATTAGGAAGGCTCCAGGGCACCTAGCTATCACTCGTCAGTAGTCAGCGAAGCGGTAACAAGCGAGGCGGAGTGCGGAGCGCGGAGCCGCGGCCACATTCAACTCGCAGCGTTGACTAACGACCTGCCAATCAGCCCTCACTTAATTGGAAATCCGTGTTGGAAACCGATCCCTCGTTTCTAAGGCCTTTGTTGCTAAAAATTAAACATTTACTTCAGGTTTCCTTATTTGCTTTTGCTGGTACGCCCTCATAGATCCGCGCGACCGACATGTGACTAATATGCATTCGATACCAAGGACGACAACACTGCATTGTCGTGGTAATTTTCAAGGGGTAGATATGGACACAACTTAAGACTCATTTTATGATTTAAGACTTTTAAGGTTATTGCCCTTCGTCATAATTCAGGTCTCACCCAGTTGCAACAGAAGGTATGTGTCTAGTAATGTATAGTCAAATCATTAAATTTTGACAACAGCTGTGTATAATGGATAGATAAAAAATAATACAAACGCACCTTAACACTAATTAAAAATTAATTGCAGTGATATGAAATCCATCTGAATGCTTTTCAGAGGAATCTAATCATCACCATCTAAGTTTATATTGTTTATATTGCAATTGCAGCTAAGTGGATTTATAAATCTGAACAATCCATGTATATTAATGCACATTATTCACATAGGTTTTATTGAAGACCGAAGCCTTTAGTTTTCTCGCATGCAACATGATACACCGTGAGACAATAATCCGATAAATTATAAGCCTGTTTAATTCTATGTGGTATGAAATTCATGACTCATTAAAAGACCACCCACAAATATATTCCCAAGAATATTATTCATACTCAAACCGGCTACAGTTGTCGATCAAAGTATCTAAAATGTAGCTTCGGAAATCAATCAATGCGAAGCATGCAAAAAAAAGATATTTCATTTTTGATATTATTGCAATTTTTTTTTATTAACTCCTTACACCAGACTCCTTAAGATTTAGGCAGAGAACAGCGGGCACCAAATATGACTAACATTGCAAACTCAATTGGTTTCTTCTACATTCGTCATTTTCTCGCACACCAGTTTTGGAGAATTCTAACAGATATACAATACGAATGTTTTGATTGCATCATTGGTTAAGCGGTTGTAGGCGCTACGATCAACCAAGACATCCTAGGTTGGACCCGCGGGTTGGAAACTGTTGGTTTTTTTTAACTATTAATAGTAGCTTGGATTATTGATTTTTAGGCTCAACCCCTTCTATGGGACATATAACATAATTGATGTAAAGTAGGAGTACTTTGCTCTACCTAAGCTTTCGAGGAAATACAGGCGTGATGTCGTATATATTGTTATTGGCGTAGCGACAAGTGCCAGCGTCAAGTGTGTATGGTAATTCGGGCCAAGACACGAATTGTGCCTGTCAAACTCGCTCCCGCACTGTTAATGTCCTAAAGACATTATACTAACAAGGGTGTGCCTTACGACAATCGTACCAGAAATAAGAAGAGTCACGTCAGGTCTGTACGGTTAGAGACATTGAGCACTGTTTTTCATATAAATAACTATATTAATATTCTTCATTACATTATTAAACTAAGGAGCATTAACATTTAAGACTAATAATAAAAATTAATTTAGATTCACGCCTGTAATTCCCGAAGAGGTAGCCAAAGGAGTGTAGTACAGTCCCACATTTCACCAGTTATGTTTACGGCACACTATGGAATAGCAACCTATTACCATACACCGGGCACAAATCCAGACTCCGTGCTACTACGATACATTTCTACCAGTAAAACCTAAGTTCGAAATATCTCATATAGTCCCCGAGACGGGATTTGAACTCATGACCTCTAGATCAGCAGTTGGGCTTGCAACCACTCGAGTAAAGACACACACCTATAATAAAATTTTCCACTCATTTAATTCACAGCGCAACGTATTGTGGAATATTGCAAGAAGTATTTTATATAATAAAATATGTATAAAGTACCAAATTTGTGTCCATATGTTTCCAACGTACATACGTCTCGCCTTCCTTGTTTGGGGATATTAAAAAATTGTTCCGGCTAGCGTGTCTAATCTGTTGCAGCCGGTGCTCACGTTCAGCGAAGAGCTTTCCAATAGAAACGCTTTTTAATGCCTCGCGAAACTATCAGATATCCGTTAAAATGAACATCAAATTAATACTTGTTAAGATGTAGTCGACTGATAACAGTTATAAGTAGACTGTGTAAGTATTACGCGAATTCATAAAAAAATGTGTTACTTTCTCGTTTTATAGTGATAGAAAAATAATTTTTAAATCTTATCTATATATAACGGAAAGCTACAGCTTAGGTTTCGTTTATTTTACCGTTATTTGTAAAGTTTTTATTTGGTTTTTCTTTGTTATTTATCATTAATTTAATTAGGAAAATATAAAATGTTATTACAAATAATGATTGCGTGTTTTAATATTTAAACTAAACAACATAATTAATTAAATACATGACGTTAAACGTGTACTACCACTAACGCCATCTATAATCCGTTGTGGGAGATAGATGTAGGGTGCGTAAGGTGGTGCCATCTATGCAGTGTCTAATGTATTATAAACAACCCTTAATGGCTTAGGGTTGCAAGTGAAAATCTGCGAAAAGCGCCACTTGCCAATGAAATGTGTAAAGCGTATTGAAAATGGCGAAGACTGACAATTTGTCTACATCAAATTTCGAATATTTTTATAACCATTAACTAAACAAGGTATAATATGCACTATTTTTTATAGGTTTAATGGATTTTGTCACTTAATAAATATGTACATATTTACTCTAACGGACTGGGTAGAAAAATAATTTTATATTAACTTATGTCTGTATCGACGTGACAATGCATTGTAAATCTTAAAATTAGTACAATATTATTTTCGATGTGATTTAATATTGAACCATGCAATTTACCTAAGAGTACACAGATTATCAAATTTTGTAGTGTTCCGCGTCACTGTTATATTCAAAATATGTAATTTAACAAATTAATTTACTTTGATGTTTACGAGAAAAGAAACCTAACCTTAAACCTAGGTATAGCTCATACAAGTATACAAAAATGGGCATCAAAACATTTTTCTGAACCGGCCTTGCGTCAAATATTTTCATGAGTCGAGTGCCAATCGAGACTTGAATTTTAATCGCCGTGATGTAAGAAAGTTTTTGTTCCAGCCAAATGGCAACTTGAGTCAAGTTTTAGAGTTTTAATACGTAGTAATGTTGAAGATTTGTGGCGGTAACGAGCTGTCGTTAACTGAAGACATGACGTGTTCAGCTGACTCTGTTGTTTTAGAAAAACGTAAGATTCCAACGACCGTGCGTCGTAATTGTCTAATTTTAAAACTCAAATTGAGAACGTCGTATACCTACATGTTTTCAAAATGTGAACCTATTGTTTAGACATCCTTTCATTCCGAGGTTGCTATGAGTGTTTCACTTGCAGTTTCTCTCTGTTATGCAAGTTACTAGTGATTATAATTTTCTTAGGAAATAAAATCTAGTATCTGTTTCTGTACACAATCTAAAGTAAATACCTACTCTGTTTATCATCCGTTATATAATTGAGACGATTCAGTTAATGGAATCCTAATTTGAGATATAACTTTATCATTCGTTTATTATCAGTACTGTATTACTGTTTCGAGGTAGACTCCCGATCATACATAATATTGGCATTCAGTCTTTTTATTGGAACTTACAGCCTTATTGGAACTTTTGTCCAATTAATTATTTATATATGATAATATTTTCAACTAATTAAAAAAGTTAATAACATAACAATGACCCATATTATCATTTACTCGTGTTACGCAGAAACAATTTCGTTTTTACAATAAACACCGTTCTTGTTTTTCAGATATTAAATTCTTTTTAATTTCGTCTATGATATTAATATATCTACTAGGATGCGGAAATTAATTAATGTGACACATTAAACTATTCACAAACTCTTTATCAAAATATAACACACCGAGGGGATTCCCACTTATAATACCTACGTAATTCGAATTCGGAATACATAATCAACGTACCCCAAGCGAGGTGAGATAGAAATTAAAAGCTCGGGAGGGCAGGCCGGTACACCACAAATCGCTTAGTGCTTCCCGCCCGTCCTAACGGCACGCCAATTAAAAGTTTGCTCTCTTGCTCCCCCGACGCGGATTGTTCTGAGCTAGCTGTAAAACTGAACATCTGAGCATCCAACGTAATGTAGTTTATCCGAGTAGAGTTCCCGGCGATTAGCATTTTGATGTCGTGCCAGCGATCGAATCAGTAATCAGGGATCGAGAGGCGGCGAGGTGCCATAACGCTGTTGTTCGTTTCGTTCCACGTCGTGTACTGCAATGATTTGTTACCAATATTTTGAAGTGGAATATTATTTAAAAAAAATAATATTATTGTCGCATCGATATTCCAATACACGGAGATATATTTAAAGAAAACTGATCGTCTAATACTAATGGAAACAAAATAGTATCATTATTAAAAGTTAATTCAGTTATACAGTTTGTTAGACAGAAATGTATCCACATTGAATTGAATCTATATTGAAGGCAATACTTCTTTAGTCTATATATACTTACACTAAATCTAATGGTCACATTACAATTATATACATATTATCTAAATTTATTTACAGATGGATCAATGCTCATGATTATTAAATAAGCTTGTTTCAGTCTTATAATGTCTATTTCAACCCTGGAACTGGTACACGACTATAGGTTTGCTGCTTGTAATGACAAATAAAGATTGAGTTTTTGTTTTCTGAATCCGAGCATAGAATTTTTGTAGCTAATTAAATATAGATAACATTCTTGTACCAGTTGTATTGTGATATACAATAATAAACATACAATATTATAGTGCGACCAAAAATCCTTACAGGGTCCCACTATTGGGCATGAAATTCACCTGAAATTACGGCATGCTTAGAGCACACTCCAGCACATTGCTCCAGTGCAGTTTTGGAAAGGAATTGCATAACTATAATGTTCCTAACATTTAAGTGTCACGACATACTCGTAAGAATATCTTTAACTTATCAAATTACCAAACCCTGCACATGGAATACTTGGCATAGTTTTCAACACAGACTCCATATTGAAATAGTTGGAAGCTTTCCCAATTCTTAACTGACAAAAACATGATTGTACTGTCTAATTGGATATAGTAGTTTGAACTGTAATTGAAAATTCCAAGTAGAATTCAACACGATGTTAGCTGTCATGCATTATTTTTTGTTTGAGTGATTGTAATGTTACCTACAAGATAGTCATACATATGAAAGAGGGCACCTACATACTTTATCCGTATTGGACATGTAAATGGCCTTTGTATTATATATTTTGTATTTTATATCAACCTATCAATATAGGCTGTTATTTCCGAAATTTCGATATTTTCCTTTTCGAAAACAAAATCAATATTATAGTAATGTAATAATTTGACTGCTTCGTTGGTCGTGGCACGACTAGCGAACGAGAGACGCTAGGTTCAAACCCCGGGTCGGGCATTATTGAAAGTTTCTAACTTAACTTTAGAATTATCACTTGTTCCAAAGTGGGACGTAAACGTAATTGGTGAAACGTGAAGTGTCCTCCTCCGCCTTCCTCTTCGGAGACTACAGACGTGATGTAACATTTTTTAAATACTTTTCTTTTAAATTTCCATAATTTTCTATGCCTCTCAATATCTTTTTAAAAAAAATATAAATTCGCCTTTCATAAATCTTAATTTTTAAAGGAATATTACACGGAGTTCAGCACTGTGAACGTTAGAAGATTTGAAATAATATCAATAATATCAACAGTGAAAATAATTATTAACACGTAAGTATATCAAACTGTCCATTGTTTTATTAATTCATAATTAATTTACTAGGTGCATAATCCAGTCTACTATAACTGTAGCACTGTTTAAAAATATAAAATATATGTATAGACGGAACGGTTCGGAAAATTCAATATAAAAGAGCATTGCGTTACAATTTTAAATCTGTCCGTGTATTTAATAACTGGCATTAAGCCGTCATCCCTGCTAACCGGTAGCAACCCTTTCCGCCACAACTCGGCTAAGTGGATTTTCGGGTCGTCCCGCGCTCAGCTAACGGCCTGCGCTGTCGACTCGTTAGTCACATCTCTTACGAACTTCACTCAGGGATACCGCGTATTGTGTCTAAATAACATTATTATGTCGTTTAGGCCATGAACATCGCTTTTAAAGTGAAAATTCCATGATGATCTGATGATTGGATGTATACAAAGGATAGCAGATGAAAGTTTTAATGGCAGAAGTTATTTCTGCCTTATTCAGCAAGCACTTCTAATGTAAATAATATTTCACAGAATATTTTGCTGATAAATATACGCATTTCTCACTATTTTAAAACTAGGATGCATTTTTAAAATATGAATAAATCAAGAGACAACCCTAATAAAGCAGCCACAAAATTCTTTAGGTCGTTTGTCTTTACAGTAGGTTCTAATTATGACTCGCGAACGCGTGTCACGTGACGCGACGACAGAGCGTGTCAGCGTGACGCTGTGACACGAGGACGAGATGTTTTGGATTGAATTCGCGATGACATCGTGACAAATATTGTCACACTGATAGACTGCACTGACTACGTGTTGAGTGAAAATGTATGGCATTTTTTTAAATCATTAAACGAATTATCACCATTAATCCTTTTAACATCCCACTTGTGGGACATGGGTCTCTTTTCAAAATGAGAAAGATTAAGAACATAGTGTGCTATATGCAAATTCGTGTTGGCAGACTTTCCACGCCTCGAAAAACATTACGGGGAGTTAAAATGTGTGCAGGTTTTCTCACTATGTATTCTTTCACCGTTACAACCAACGATATTTAATCATAAAACGCACATTTTTTTGTCGAGTATACATTGTTTTATTATACTAAATTCTAATTATTTTACTCCATGCGACAAAAGACGTCTCAGCGAGACAAGCCGGCGCGAAATTAATTTCGCGACGTTCTGATGGGCGACATAATTATAGTCCCGCCATGAGTGATACGCCGATGGAACAGAGTTGTTCGAGTTGTACCATCTTTTTGTACGAAAAATATGTTTCTTGGAAATGTCACTGGTGAAATAAAAATGCGAATGTGGACGGTATATACTTATGTTTATATAATAATACTATAAAAGTAGTTTATGACGTATGCCATTGAGTGCATCATTGGTACTGAAATTATTTTTTTAATATGCAAAACACACTGTCTCTAAACATTATTGTAGTTATGTATATTTCATGATCAAGTTCTCATTTGAAACTGAGTCACATATCACTGCATACATGTGATATTTTTTAACGTGATTCACCGAATGTAGAGTAACGTAACTTATAGGTTAAGATTGCTAACGATGTAATTCGATGTTGTAAGTTTTTGTTACTTATTTATTGTTTTCTGTTCAGACCATAAATAGTTAATAAGTGGATTTTTTATTAAACACTTATTTTAAAATTTTCGCCGACAACTTTATTTAATGTCGCGGTTTTCTTTCACCAAGCCAACTTCTAGTGTCACGTAGAAAACATTTCAATAAAAACTAAAGAGCAATTACGAAGAGCTCAACATCAGGAAATAAAATTATATTAATAACGTCTAAATCGATTTCAAAACCACAAAACGGCTACTGATAGTCATCATTACCCACAATCACTATAATAAGGCGGTTATTGTTTGGTCCAAGCTTATATCCAGTCATTTTTATATTATTTTATTGCGTGAAATAATTTTCAGGCATAATAAATTTTTTGGCATAATTTCACAAAAAGTCATTAGAACATACTCATATTCGAAGGTTGTTATTCACGTAATTTGTATATTATGTATATTAATTATAAAAAAATGCATTCAAAAAGAGACAAATAAGTATCATAAAATTGTTCTTAGATTATACTTTTAACTCGTTGATGATAACTCGTTGATCGTGTTGGTTGCTAAGGACTGCCGATCGAAAGGTTCAAATCCCTGGGTTCAAATCCCGGATCAAACATTAGTGGATTATTCTAACTTAGATTTTCTGATACTGGCTCGTAGTCTGAATTAGTGCATGGCAACAGGCTAACCATCTGTTTCATAGTAGGATTTAAACGTAACTGGTGAGACGTGAGAGTGCATTACACTCGTCTGCCTACCTCTTCGGAGATCACACGCGTGACGTTACATTAATATTTTATAGATCAAGCGGTACTGTCTTTAAAAATAAAAAAATAATCGCCTGCTATGATGGTGAAGGAAAAAATTAGGGTCTTTTATTTTGTTTTCAGGGCGTGACAAGTCCGGCCACGTCTAGCATGGCTAACTGAAACCCAAAGCATTATGAGAGGAACCCTGTATCCTAAAGTCCAACTACAATACGGTTGATGATGACGCTGATTCATGTACCAAGTAAACCCGCTAGTTTTCGCCCGCTAACTCTGAATACCGAAATCAAAAAACGTCTCCTCGTAAGGTGCACACCGCAAAACTGTGCGTTTCCACACCTCATTGAGAGCCACCGGCTGATACAAATGGTACTATGATTATACGTCATTACTGTAATGATACCACGTAATTAGAACAACCGAGTGCACAGGAACGCTGTAAAAAACTGTATTGTTTTTGTACAACGAAGTAAAGCCTTATGTCTCAATACGAGCCACGACGTACGCTCGATCGCGCTATGTTACCCCAACTTCTAGAATTTGCGTGTTCAGTTTAGTTTATAAGACATAAAAAGCAGCTGCTTTTTAAATCAAATGTCGAACCCAACTTCCATTATGGTATGCCATTAATTAACGCGAGTTTGTGTGAATTTTTCACAGTAAATGGTTAGAACTTAAGTACGCATTTTAAAGCTATATGTTTGGAAGGCGCTTAACTATTTTATTTATAAGCTTACATCATGTTTTTGGTAGGAAGAAGATTAAAAATAAACGTAATTTTCACGCCTGTAATTCCCGAAGAAGTAGGCGGAGAAGTGTATATTACTCGTTTAACCAGTTGATGTTTAACCAGTTACGTTTACGTCCCAATATGAAATAAGGGTTAGCCGATTGGCATACACCGAGCACCAATTCAGACTTCGAGCCACCTCTAGAAATTGCTCTCAGTAAAATCTAAGTTGGAAAAATCAAATAGAGCCCGACCCGAGACTTGATGCCAGGACCCCTCGAACAGCATTCACGCTTACAAGCTCTCGACCTACGAGGGAGTGAAGTCAAGAAGAGTGCGTCCACAGTGTCATCACCGCTTTTAAGCTGAAGTATTGGCACTTTTTTCCGGATTGCTTGAAAAATGGCCCATCAAGATAAGTTTTAGCGGCCAGGCAATATGATGTGAAATGTTAAAACTAAGTCTTTACGAATATCATGGACAGCAATTTAAGTACAAAATGACTTGAGCGAATAACAGACATATTCAAATTTGTATCACATTTAGATCACTAGTATAAGTTACGGATATATGTATATATATAACCAAGATATACTGATCAGCCGTAATAAGATGACCTATCCACGCGAAATCCTACGTGAAAAGTAAATAAAAAACCGTTTTCATGCAATAAATTTATCGAAAGTGAAATATGCAAATTAACGTAAGTATAGGTACAAGCTTCAGGATTATTAATATTAGATTTCCGCAAACTAGCGAATGATACAATTGGAATTTTCAATCTACTCATCTTATATGGAAACCTTATGAAGGTGATGCTAGTAATTTATGTTTTCGTGCTGCAATTAAAAGCAGTAGACTTCGGCGGCATACAGCAGAAAAGTGCGTTTGAAATTACTTCATCAAACGATGTCAAAAGAAAAACAATAACATGATAAAGCGGCCGACGTAGCGAGGCGCCTTCAACAATTTCGCAATCAAGCAAAGCTATTAAGTCATCATCGAAAGTCCTACTAATAACACAAAATTGGATCTTTTACATAAATTATGATAATGAAAAACTCATTTTACATTCATCTGTGCTTGGGTAATGTTTAAAATATTATTAGCGATGTTAAAATAGACATTAAATTTATAACGTTTAACAAATATTAAAATGCTATTTGGTGGGTTGTCCTAATATGATTATTTATTTACTGATATTGATAAGTAATTTATAATTGAAATTTCAATTTAACTTAAATTACTGTGCACTAGATTTTGTAGACACTATAATTTAAGTAAATTAAGTAAATTAATTAAGACTACGTTCTCCTAGTTTCCTTACTTAAAGTAACTTGTATAAAACACATTGTCTGGTACCCGAAGTTGAAACCTGCTGATGGGTTTTTTTTATTTAATATTTAAAAGCAATAAAAAAAACTATAGGTAGTGAAAATGACTGCTTGCCAAGTTTCAACCTGTGTTAAAAGTTTGATTTGTGCGACCCCCGAAAGATCAGTAATTACTTTTAATTTACCATACCTATTAATAGATAACTTACTATGTTACGGTAATTATTGAGAGAGAAGAAAAAGAGCGAGAATCACTAGATTCGTTACGGATGCACATAATGACGGGACGCGGCAATTTTAATCCCCGAAAACGTAATTCCCACAGAACAGGGGCACGGGTAAAAACTAATACATTAGCGTTGATACAATACAAATTTATGTGAAGATAAAAATGTGTATATAACCTCAAAGTGCGGTAAAAGTTGACGCTAACGACTTTTAGGTACCGACCATTGGCTTGACGCTAATGATGTGTCGGGCCGGCCCACTTCGTCAATCCGTTTTGGTAATTTTCCTTTTTTTTTACGCCATCGCTTCTAACAGTGAATTGATGTAAGTAGTTTTTACATTGATTTACGATAAGGAAAAACGAAACTGTGTTTGCCCATATGAATTTGTACTGTACTAAGAACGTGAGAACTTAAATAAGTATTTATATTGAATTTTCTTATTTTA
>DWDU01003995.1:0-11138 GCA_018245575.1 Jemadia suekentonmiller
AGGTGGTGAGCCTATTGCCATGCATCGGGCACAAATCCAGACTCCGAGCCACTACTAGAAAATCTAAATTAAAAAATTTCAGTAGTGCCCGTCCCGGGAATCTAAGCCAGGATTCTATATGGACCAACATTTAGTTGTCTACGCAAAATTACCTTTGGTTTTTTATTTGTAAAAAACGTGAAAGTTATCCATTTAGTTCCTCCTGTGTACCTTCAATTCAAGACCAGATATTTTTCATACATTACGCAACTTTTCTGCTTTTCGCAATCACGTAATCGTAAATCACCAGAATGTCCATAGAAACGTGAAGACGCTTCGCTCGCACTATGCTCATTGAGTGTTTCCGGCGCGAATAGGCCCCCAGGCTAGTACTTCCATACATTACTCTGTTAATGTTCATCTAGGACCGACTACACAATACATACCTACCTCGAACCCGCAGTTTATTACTAAATTAATTTCCCACGTGTTTCCAAATGACAGTAAACTGAACGCATATTGTCGACATAGAACGAGACAAATGTATCAAATATTCATTAACATTCATTAACTTACCTAACAGCATTTATCGACGTGTCAAATTTTCATTAAAACACATAATATACGAGTACATATGTCTCAAACCAGGAAATTACTTCGATTTTTTAAATCAAAATCCCATAGCAATAAAATGATAACCATTGTATCTCCAACCCTCCATAACCACAAAAGGGTAGATGTCTTATACAATGAATGTTTGCTAATGAACAGTTTTATTACAAAATATATTTTAGACTATTTACGTATTTGCCATACTGTTCACAACGGGCTTTTTGTATTGGTTATAATACGAATATATTGAGTTATAATAAACAGTCAACTTATTGAGATCATACAATTTTAAGTAATGTGTACTGCGAATTTTCCTAACTGTAGTCCTACACAGATGTTGAGTGATGCGTAAATCTATGATATAAATATATTGTTCAGTTATCATTCTGCAATGCAGCTTTCAGTGTTCCACAGAAATAAATATCACTGAAGCACATTTTATGAAACCATTTTCCAAACTGTTCATCTTCTCTACTATAGCTCTTTGCAAATCCAGAACTAAAATTGAACAATATTTGATAATATGCAGTTACAGTCTTCAAAGTAAATCTAGATACTTTAGAATCATCAGCTTCAATACCCGGTATTTTTTTCGTTTCCTCTCTCTGCCTCTCCATTTCTTTGTGCATTACTGTCTCCATTATAAATAAATATAAATCAATAATCAAATATTAAAGTACATATTATATGTCCGTTGGAGTATGTATTCACAACTTTACAACGGCTTTGAACTTTGAACCTCACTTAAAAGCGTACTTGTTTAATGTTCATTTTACATCTTTATGTTATAATTCGGCACAAATGGTTAAAAGTAAAGTTAAGTCACACAGTCTCATTGTCAGCCAGCAAGCGAGAGAAATTGAGATCACTCACGGTACTTTCTCTCATGAGGTTACACTTTAAGTGAATGAGTGATCATAACATTTACGACACTAAGCACTGAGGCCACGTACGATCTATCTAATGTACTATTTATAACACTATTTACTGCGCACATTATATAAAACTCATACCTCGGTAAAATATGCGCAGGCCGTATGAATTGACCGCGAGATCTGGAGTCTTAGGAATCAAACAGCGGGGACTAAAGGACTAAAAAGACAGAGCGTAGGGTCCACTATAAATTATTGTATTTTTATGTTAAGAAGTGGACATCGTCTATGTTGTTGGAAATAAATGTGATAACAGAAATTTCTATACAGCAAACATGTTGTTTTAAATAAATTGGACATTGCTTTTAATAACAGTTTTTTGTATGGCAGTTAATGCTAACTTTTGTGTATAACGCGCTTGTTGTAAGACAAACGGCTATAATCGCTAGTTCTCAACTTATAAAGCTGTAGGTGGATGCGATGCTCATGACGCGAAAACACTCAGAAAACACCCGCTGAGCAGGTGCGGCCACAGCACATTAATGTAGCGCAGTACATAAATCCCAACTTAAAAATACACCTACAATATAGTTTAAATGTTTCTTATGTATTTTTTCTCGATATCCTACTTTATAATCTATGCTATATTATGTATATTATTGCTTCTTAAATTTATTTTAAACTTCAAAATGTAATTACTCTTGTACATAATACACTTCGGGATATAACGCAAGCTATGTGCAATTAGCCTTTCTACTAAAATAAAAAAATGAGAAGATTGAACAAACGTTAAATTAATATGAACAATGGATATTATGTAAAACGAATATGATTCAAGGTCAAACGTACAATTACATAATGTATATCAAATATAACTTGGTTTATATGTAAAAGGTGTTATATTAATAAAAATAATATATTTTACATACGTGCTTATTAAACTAGCCAAACTTTTATTATTACAATAAATATTATTATTACATTACCTCGTCAGGTCCGCATGGGGTAGACACAATGTTGCCAACCACAATGTGTTAAAGCAGCAAATTGCCGCTAAAAAAATTGCCGAAAACATTATATCAGTCTATACGAAACGTTACATTTCACTGTTAAAAATCAAGCCACATTTCATTTTGTTAGAGATAATATATTCAATTTGAGTACAAAACTCACTATTTTAGAAGGTTATTAAAGCAAAACCAAATAAATATTTAGTATTGTATATATAGGTCGGGTGTAAAATATGGCGCTTGTTAAAAACAGTAAAATATAATAATGAATCAGAAAATATTGATATAAGTGTAAAAACAACAAATCTACTGTTAAAATAGTAAGGTCGATGAATAACGCTTACTTACTATTTACTTTAATATATTTACTTTAATATATTTACTTTAATACATTTAGTTTAATATACTTACAGACCTGGCGTGTTCGCTTAACTACACTGTCGTTTATACTCGTACATGTCAGTTTTCTAAGAGACATTTTTTTTGTCTTATAACATACGATATTGAGCAACGTAATCTACATGCGTTGTATTGTGTAAAGTTACATCACTATTAAACATATTAAAATTCGAAAATCCAATGTCCCAGTTGTAATGCCAGCAGTAAGCGAAAAGCAATGCGTAACTTGAAATGCCACCAGTTGTTGATGGCGCTACTTTTTATGAGCCGACGTTGCGATTTGTCATAGAATGTCATACTCCGAATTTGTGCATGCAATGTGGCAAAACATTGCCAATATGTGTCCGTCTACACTGATATTAGAGAGTAACAATTATAAAATAGATTAATATTATAAATTGACAGTGTATTCTTAATACTCTAACAAACGCTCATTTGTCATTAACGCTGTAGCAATAAGGTTAAGAACCTGCGTGAAACGGGTTATTTTTTTTTAAAGCAATCTCTTCCTCACTGATATATATTTCAACTTTCGTCAAGACTATTCCACGGTGTCAGGGAAATAAAGAGTTGTATACGTTTATTATTATGTGATAAAAACGACGTGGAACTAAAAGTGAGTTGTTTAAATTATGTTCGGTGTTAATGAATAAAATTGCAATATGGTTATTGCAGTGGTGGGACTAGTTTAACAATATTCGGAAGTTTGCACGTTGCGCTTGCTGCGGAGAGGCCACTGAGAGCGTTGGTCCACAAAAATGCTCATAAAAATTGATTACTGGCCGTAGCAAGAAATTGCAATCTGCTCACACCCCAGTCCGCCCTTCGCCGCCCACCCTCCTCGCAACACCGCGCCTTAATAGCTTGCGACGTTTATTTTATACATTTATTAAATTATTTACGATATATCCATACTTGTAAGGCACGGTCGCAGAATTAAACTCAATGAGTTCTCTTTCATCTGCAATTATACATATAATCTAATTTCTGCTGTCGTGTATATTTTGCAGTCAATATGTATAAATGTACTGGTTCATTTCTAAGTTAATATGCATATTGCTATGATTGTAGTGTTTTGAATGGCAAATCACCAAAGTTAGTGTTCATGCTAATAAGGCCTCGTTTGGCCCTTACGCCTATATTTCACATGATCTAGATTTTCTTGAATATGGACTTTTTATACTGGACATAAAACTTTATCGGAATATACCTACTATCGAAAGTTGCATATAGCTGATTATTTTTACTCAAGGTAAAAAGTTCTAAGAACATTAATAAAAGATAAAATGAAACTGAAATGCAATGGGTCTCCCCCTTCTGTTCTTTTTCGCATAGTTTGCTGAATGAGTACTGGAAACTACTCGTACATTTCAACAGAGTCGCTGAATTTAAGACAGCTTTTTAAAAGTATTCATTCTCAGTTAACACACCACACGTCTGGAGTCTCGACAAGAGACAAAAGACATTATATATTGATAAATAATAATGTTGGTAAATAATGCACAGTAATATTTTCATTGATCCATTGTTATTGACAACAAACCTAACATCACGCCTGTTTACCCAAAGAGTTAGGCAGAGGAATGTAGAATACTCCCACCTTTCACCAGTTACGTTTATGTCCCACTATGAAATAGTTGGTGAGCCTATTGCCATACACCGGGCACACATCCAGCCTCCCGGCCACTACTCGTACTAAAAAAATCCAAATTAGATTTATTGACAACAAAAATATTAAAAACATACCTACCTATATACCTACTACTTGAAAATTGAATGTTCTTAAATTCCAATAACGGTTTTGGAAAATATGCTACATCCAAATCGCTTAGTATGAATCCCGTGGACCAACCAGGTCACTTCATTGAACGGCTAAGTACATAAAACATAAAAATTGAATAGGCGCATTAGTAATGTACATTTGATAAACGTTTTAACTTGTTCATGATGAAACTGCGGGCGTGTATAGCAGGAGCGGCGTGTCGTGTGTTCTAATTGAATAAACTTCGCCTACATTTATCTCAATAAATATTTAGTTCATGCACATACCACTCGCAAAAGTACTTTTCCTCGCTCGCTTAATAGCGCCATTTCGCGCCCATCCTTTTCAGAGTTCTGTACGAATTCGTTACGAAAATAATGACGATATCGGCATCGCCTCTCACATAAATAGAATTTGAGATATATTTCCTCGTTACGTTACCATTACATTACATTACATTTTATACAATTTTTAAAAATCGAGTGTATATTTTTCAAATAACAAATAATTCAAAAGAAAGCCTTGTTTTCAATCATAAGTAATCTAATTTATCCTCGTCTTTCTACAGGAGAATTAGTGCTATGAAAATTAGTCAGTTACGCATAGCTATTGCCATCTCCATATTATTTAAAAAAAAATCTTTATCCAAATTTCATTACGGAACCCGTATCTTGTATTATTTTATCACATTTAGATGTTTTTATTCAATGTACATTATGTACATGACAGTGAGACAAATAGATGTTTTACACCTGTAACCCGAGACAACTACGGAAACAATTGTAGGTACTTGGCCTAATCTAGACATGTTCCTTCATATAATTCAGGGCAATTTGCTTGAAATTGAGATATCCATTTCTTTATTTGTTCTCTCGGAAACATTTTAATTCTACTATTGACAGCGTTACAGTGAATTTTCTGGCGAAAAATGATACCATATGTTTAATCGTGCGTTCGTTATATTGTATCGTTTAATTGTACAGCTTCCAAATGTTACGAGGAATGAAAATATGTATATCTTGATAACGATTATTGAGCGTGCGCGTGCGGCCGCTACGTAGTCGTGTAGGGGACTGTCTCTTGATTGGCTGCGGCGCCGCGCCCGCGTCCCGCTCCGTCGATCCCCGCACCGACCCGTCCGCCGGAGCCACAGGCATAGCAGTTGTAGCGTGAACACCATACGTAACTATGGCAGGTTTTTTTTACCTAATCGTACTGTTAAACATAATTGACATATTGGAATATCTTACAACTTGTAACTGGCTCAAGGGTTATAAGTATTTGTAGCAGCGAATATCTAAGAAAAGTGGAACGAAAGTAATAAAGAAAAGTCTTACTAAAACTGCAACCTCGCGTTAGGCTTTGTACCTGTTTACCACGAGATGTTTGTTCACGGACGAACGGTACCTACACCTGAGCAAACAGACTTTAATTCTATTAGTTCACTTTAAGTTCGTTTCTTATTATATATACTTACAAACATTTTTAGATAATAAACAAATAAAAGAAAATCAATCCTTATGCCACTAGTCTTGAAACTCACTGACTTTAATATGTTGTAATATATTTCGTATTTTACGGGTAGATGTAAATAAATTTGAAGCTTTTATGTTCACTAAGCCGTACGATGTTTACAAAGTTTTCGAAAAATGTTAATGCATTACATGCGCTCTCTTAGTAGTGTAACTATGTTTCGTGAAACGTAACCACCAGTCTTCTGCCTCCAGCTCTCTAATTAACCTAACCTGCCTAGGAATATAAGACACATTATAAGCTGGAATGCATCACGTATTTATAATATAAAGGTTTCCTACTGGCGTCTCAATTTCACGTATTTAATGAGCGTGTAGGCGAAAAATATGCCTTAATTGGATAAAATGTAATTTAAAGTTTAGATATTCCATGAAAGTTTCAAACTTTAGAAAGTAATTAAGATTATATTACAAACGAAACGTAACGTTGTTAACCTTGTAGGACATTATAGAAATTTCGAATCGAAAATACATGTATTTTATTGTTTATTGCTTTGAAAAACTACTTATAAAAGAAAAAAAAGGAACAAATAGATTGTTTACAGGAAGTAGGCGATAGTCACATAAAATGATGCTTTTCATCCGTAGTTTTTTGTTTATTTCCGCATCATTATCTGGATTGTTATCTCGGCAGCTCCGTGCTTGCGTGCCACCCATCTACCCTTTAAAGTACACTTTTTCTCAAGGTCTGTCAATCCGTTAGACGCAAAGCCATTTTCCACGCTCGGTAAACTCAGAAACCGGGCCAAAGTAGGCTTTCGCGAAATATACCTACGAGAAATTTTCCACCCTCCCTCACTATTTACGTGCTTAAGAACTATTTCCTTAAAAACTTTTCATGTGCCGAACAATGCAAATGTAAATTGCGCAATCCTTTTTCATACTCAGAACTTTAAACTATTCTGTTTGCTCCCATTAAACATAAGTTATCGTCACTGATTTATAAATACAGCGTCATTTTATCAAACAATACGAAAACAATTCGCTAATGACTTGTTACAATAATTATAACAATAGGTATAGGTAAACTATCCATGTATTATTATAGCTCCAGATATGCGAGACGGATGGCATCGAAGAATTGAACGACGAAGACAACTCGACTGGGAAACGCCGCCGCCTCGTCGTCGTGAAGACTTTATGGCGCGGGTGCCATAGCGATATCAAGTTAGTTCCACATATCCCGTATTCACTCATTAACAATTATATTAATTGTCATTTATCATCTATTACCGCATGCGCACTTACAGTTTGTGCAAAATGTAACATTTACTTATACGCTTCCAGCGAATTTGTCCGTTTAAAGCGTTCACGCGCATAACACCTCGTGTACTAGTTAACAGCTCACACACAATGCGCGATATATTATAATTGGCTAGATTGTTTAAAACTTCGCCCTACGCTGTTGCGCCGTTAGGTATATTTCACACCGAGCGAAAGGATGCGGAGCGAAACGAGGAGCCAAATTCATGCGAAAGCTACATTTTGAGTAAACTCATGACTAAGCTTTTGAACGAAGATAGTTACAACACGGGCACTAAAATTCGTGCGATTGCTAGCGAATTTGCCTGAATTAACAATGTTTCGCTCGAACTGTGGGTTCCGTGGTAATTTATTAATTAGCTGCACTACAACGAAACTTCTACGAAATGCTAGTTGGGCTAAGGCTTACATAGATGTGTCACGAATTATTGTTCGTATTTTCTTGTTACCTGGTTTTCTTTTTTTTTCTTTCTGGAAGGTGGCATATGAAAGGAAGTAACATCGTCGTTTATACTTATTAGCCACTAAAAATTTTATACTAACCGCAGGGAAAACTAACATATAACAGTACCTTCTATGAGATATCGATGAAGTCTTAGTTCAATGCAAGCTTTGTGAGCTCTGCTGCGTGCGCGTTTCTGACCATTGATACTTGATTGTCGTTTTGTGCACCCAGACTAATTGGCTAAGCCAATTAGCCTGCCACTCGATTTTGCAACAACAGACTTTGTACTCATCTACGTTACGGTGCGGGCTACTCTTAATTGGCTCAGGATTAGAAATCACTGAAAAGCGAAAATTGCTATAACGACGGTATAATAAAATATGTATTTAATGAAGCATTTTTAGAGGACATCAAAAAAAAAAAATAGTCCAATTGAATACTTGAACATACTTTGCCGCTAATTAAATCAAACTAGAAAGTTTTTAGAAAAGTTACCAAGGCCGTCTAAAAAGTATTTTTAGTAAGCTGAATCAATAAATCCTAATACGATCGATGAACGAATCCTAATACGAAATTACAACGAAAACTATCAGACTACTAAAATTCACACTAGCTTTTTAATATTAACGAAGCTGTTTAATACTTATAATACATTGATTTGTGTGAGCAAGGGCGTCACGGCCTTGAAGACGGATGACGGTGTGCTGCACCAGTGTCTGCAGCAGCACGGTAACAATATTCATGATTATGCAACTAAGCCAGGATTGCCTGGGCTGTAGAGCGGCGATGAATCTTATTTAGTGCGATGACAGGGAATTATGTTACGGAACGTTTTATTCGTACGCGCGTTTTGAAAATGGAGCCCAAATAAAATACAATGGTCTAGATAATTGTGTCTTTTAAATGTCATTTGCACATATGTTTGGCGAAGGCGATGTTCGATACGACGACTTGTGTCGAAATGTCCGTATTTGTTTCCAGAGCGGCATTTGCCCGCGAAGCTACCTGGGGAGCTGGACTGAAACACCCTCAACTAGCCAGGGTTTTAGGTCTCAGCCTCTTGGAGCCGCCATGCGCGGCGTTAGATCGGGGCAATGCTGCACCACTACCGTCACTATTGAGAGCCGACCAGAAATTGAAGTACGTATACATTTTTTACTTTGACCTTAACACTTAACTTACTTAACGTTCATAACTCACCGGTAAAATATAATTGGGATTATACGGAGGTGTCTTCATATTGATCCTGGTCTTGACGAGTATGATTTCCTCGTGCAGTTACGCGAGCTTAATCCACGTGTGCTGCCAAGTCGCCGCAGGAATGAAATACCTGGAGTCTTTCGAGCTCATTCACAGAGATCTTGCAGCACGGTACCAAATATTACGTTATTTCATTTTTTTGTTATTGTTTTATATATAGAACACATTAGTCTCTTGCTGTGTACTGAAACATTATTGTATCTTATGAAACTTATATATCAGCTATATATACGTTTCATAGTTATGTTATATATCAGTTATATTGGCGATTAACTGTTATGCTGTCAAGCAAAACATATTTTTTATATTTGATATATGCTATAGGTTATTAAAAGCTACCAAAACAGACAGTAACTGACTTTTGTAAAGTTAAAAAATATAGTACCTAATATTATGTCTTCATAATTGATATTAGAGTAACTTAAATATTAATTTTAGGAACATAACGGTGAGCAAAGCACTCGATGTTAAAGTGTCGGACTACGCTATGTTTTGCGAGGAATTCATTGACGACTATCATATTATGGTTGACGGCTCCCGTGTCCCCCTGCGCTGGATGTCTTGGGAGAGCCTGCTCATGGTATGTTCCTTCTATATTTTATTATATAACTTATTTTATTCTTCGTATGTGTCGTGAGCAAGAGTTTCATTATTACAAGTACATAACTGTACCGAAGGAGCCTTTATAGGTACTTCTAAAAATAAATCCATTTTCTAACCACACAAGCTATGTACTAGATGTAATAGAGCTACGATTGCAATGGTCGCAGTGTGACTTTTCAACCTTTATACCTACAAACTTTGTATCAACTTTGCCAGATTTTCAGGTTTTACGCCGTTAGTACGGCAACTTAAAGATATCCGACAAAAAATAAAAACTAAATCCAACGAGTTCTTATTATGAACTTGTATTAATCGTAATGCTAATTGATTTTGGCTTTTTTAGGGAATTTACTCGCCTGCAAGTGACGTCTGGTCATTTGGCGTGACTATCTGGGAGGTCCTGACCTACTGCTCGGCAAAACCTTTCGAAGAAATGAATGACGATCAGGTAAATGATTTAAAAATTCTAATCTCAAATAGTGTAGCTCTACCCGAATATTAAAAAAATAATATTTATGGAATGCAATATTTTCAGTACTACTAAAACAAAATAAATATCACTGAACATTCTTATATTCAACATTAATATGGCGAAACTCGAATTGAGCTCAGCTGTTTTATCGTGGAACGCAGCCAGTTGTCTCAGGCGAAACTTTTTAATATGCATTAAAAACTTTCAGACGAACGAAGCCGCGAACGAAGTCCTATTTAATTCGTTTACGAAAATTTACATCGCTTAATAATACAGGAATAGATAGCTGTAGGTAGAAATTTAACCAATATTATTATTAGTGAAGGAGACTTACACTTCTCTGCCTGCCTTTTCGGGGATTACAGGCGTGAAGTTATGTTCGTTATTATAAGTAATACTATGAGCAATAACTCATGAGCAGTAAAAACGAAAAAACGTAAGCTTTGTTACATATGTGACATTAAGAAAAAAACATTTATGATAGTGTAGAATACAAGATTAAAACATAATAAATATTCTTATATGCACAGAACTAAAAAACACCCGCCATAACATTGGTGTTATATCTTACTCAGCCCAGATAATATTTCAAAATGGAAACTATTACTGTTTTTTAACATTACCTCGTAACATCGTCTAAACAAAACATTGTTGCAACGTAACAGGTGGTGGCAAATGCCAATGAGTGGCGTAACGGCGGTCGCGAGGCGCGCGTGCCGGCCGCGCCGCCGCCGCGCTGCCGCCGCGAACTATACGACCTGATGCACGAGTGCTGGCGCCGCGAGCCCGCCCGGCGGCCTCGCTTCTTCGACGTGCATCGCTTCCTCGAACGCATGACCTACGGTTACAAGCCGCAAGCACATTAAACGGAAGATACTACATATTTCAGTGACAAACTGCTGTTGCACCATTGATGTATTAGTACTAAA
>DWDU01003996.1:0-11137 GCA_018245575.1 Jemadia suekentonmiller
TGGATATGTGCCCGATGCATGGCAATAGGCTCACCACCTATTCCATAGTGGGACGTAAACGTAACTGGTGAAACGTTGAAGTGTTCTACACTCCTCTGCCTACCTCTTCGGGGATAACAGGCGTGATGTTACGTTTTTTTTTTTTTTTTTATTCATCCCAAACTAGTCAGAGCCTATACTATGCTGATTAGACAGCTGACAGACAAACTCGATATAATACATATATTATATGTGTGAGACAATATCTGAACTAATTTTCTGGCTCATAATCATTCATCCAAATCCGTGAAGCCAAGGCATATTATTCTATGAAATGTTTATTTAAGAAGGAATAATGAGAGGCATTCAAGAAGGGATTTTGCGAAATTGAATTCCAAAGGAAGTTAAACATAAGCGCAATTTCTTTGAAAAACAATAATGTTACAGTTTGGACACTTGAAATTGAAAATTAGTATAATGCTCTAATAATTAGGTGTATTTTTAAAAAATTTTCTATGAAAGTGACTTAAGATACGGAGATCACCTCAAGACGAACAAATCCTTGGTGGCTTGACCCCAATGGGTACTTTTAAAATAAATTCTATAAAACCTAGTACTAATTATATACAGGTGATGATACGAAAGCTACATGAATATACATTGCTAAATATACACTCCCCAAGAGATATCATTAACAGTCAGACACACAACAGCGCATATGTTCTTATAGGTGGAGGTTTGTTCTAGTCGGGAATCAAACCCATAAACTTCGGCTTAACAGTCTGAGTCACTGACCACTTAAGTAAAGTGCCAGCCAATGTAGGTCTACTGCGTTCGAAATATGCTGACCGTGGTGTTCTTCCTTCGCCGACAAAAAATAGACGTAGATATACTTTATGAATAAATAAATAAAAATAATAAAATATAAAGAAACAAAACTGCCAAGTGATATTTGGTATCGCTCCATTAACTACAGGCAGAAATTGGAGATAAAATTCTAAGTTATATTATATCAGCTGTCATCTGCACAACGAGGTATATATATAACCATTTTTCGTACCTAAAATGTTTATTTGATATCTGATGTTCTCTTATATTACCTTTAAAATCAGAATAATAAACGTTGACACAAAATAAATGCTTTTACTGAACCACAGACATTTGTTATGCTCGCTATAGATACTCGTATAGTTGATTATGATAATGTAGCATTCTTATTGCTTAGCAAAATTTATCACCATCATCATGATCAGTCTATTTCCACGCACTGCTGGACATAGGCCTCTCCAGCAGGACGCCACTGAGCTCGATCCTCAGTATTTCGCATTCAACCATTACTAGCCACTTAGCGCATATCTCTATGGGCTTTTCCTAATGGAAATTTATTAGTTTTTGAAATACTTTTTGTATTACACTTTATTACTCGAGTGACGGCCTGACTTAATGTCGCGCTGGGTGGAATATCTTAAATCCCCTCTCAATGCCTTTCTCTGTGAGAAACAAATTGAGTTTCACAAATCATGAATTTAGTATGTATAATTATTTATAATGTACCTACAACTGTTGGTTTTACTAAGCTTGGTAGTCTCCTTTGGTTACACTGATTATTGTTATGTATCTTGACGCTACTGGCAGTACACAATTGAAAACTCCGTTAACAACAATGAAATAACACGTTATAAATGATCTTAATTCTCCATTCGGTGTAGCGTAATATTGTTCTACATAACAGAGATGGATTGTACTGCATGATGATAAGATGTAAATTAACGCGAAATACTTTGAAATCCATTACGACTCGTTGCCTGCGCTCGTGGTAGCAATTCGCGAATTGTTTGTAAAGATGTGAACACAGCAGGAATCTAAATACACGTACTAGTTTAATGTTTCTGATAATTCTGGTATTATTGTGGTTTTTCTAACTTACAGTTTCTATTGATAATTTTTAGAAGTGACTTGGAGTCTAGATATAGACCCGCCGTCTGGCAATAGGCCCACCGCCTATCCCATGGTGCAACGTAAACGAAACTAGTGAAACGAGGGAGTGTACTACACTCTCTGTCTACCTCGTCGGTGATTACAGGCGTGATGTTACGTAAATGAAAAAGTATGCCTGTAGTGGTTTCGTCTTGTTGTCTGTAAGTTATAATAAGCGCTGAACAAATTGGATTTAAAAACGTGTTGTGGCAATGATCGTAAAATTAACCGCAGTAAGTAAGTAACAGAAAGTTTCAAATGATTACGTACTTTTCATCATATATTGTAGGGGCATGTTCATAGTGCAAGATTTGATCAAGATATTTCTGTATCAAACGAATTTTCAGTGTACTGTATGAGATCACCATCTAATTACCGCCCAAAGAGCACGAGACTTACAATTGTGTTAAAAAAAATACACTTTTACTTGTAAGCTGGTATACACGAAGCCTAACATGAACGACAGTAACATGTTACCAGTACAATGCGCCTGTAATGTAAAAAAGATTGGCAACTCATATTATGCCACGTCGTCGACGCCAGAAAGATTTATATGGACGAAGCGTCCCTAATTGTGATGTGTTATGTTTTAAATATAGTGTACGTGTGTTATTATTGTAACATGTGTATATTTTGTCACATATTTTTGTTTCCCTTACGCAATTAAAATATTGAGTTGGTAGTTGATGATTTTATCTACGATATAATTTGAGCCTACAGGTTGTTGAATAAATTTAATCTCCGTCGATTACTTAGCTCGTATTACTTTTTGAGCATTTATTTTAGCGATTAATTTAAAAAATGACGCCTGTTCACTTAGTCATTATGTCTATGTTTGAAGTGTGTATTAATTATTCAGATATTCAGTTTAATTAGCTCGTTTCGAATAATACGAGCCTGCGGAGTTCCATAATTTATACTGCTATGTAAGATAACGTAACATCACGCCTGTAATTCCCGAAGAGGTAGGCAGAGGAATGTAGAACATTCCCACGTTTAACCAGTTACGTCCCATTATGAAATAGGTGGTGAGCCTATTGCCATGCATCGGGCACATATCCAGACTCCGAACCACTACTAGAAAATCTAAATTAGAAAATTTTAGCAGTGCCCGACCCAGGAATCGAACCCAGGACCTCCCGATCAGCAGTCGCACTTGCAACCAACACGAACAACGAGGCAGGCAATGTAAGATATTTCCACGTTTATGCCACATTATTTAGAACAGTTTAAACCAAGTTAAGACTTTTATTTACAATTACATGTACACTATGTCTGTATAATACTCGTATATGTATAATACTCGTAACACTATGTCTGTATTTTTCTCAAATAAAATTCAATAAATTTCCCAAGAATAACAGTAGTGACGAGCAGTAATCGAGAGAGCTGATATTTTGTAGCGGATTATAAAAAACTCACGTGTAATGTTCAGTTGTTTATTAAATTACTAAAATACCGTGACACTCTGCGTAGATATGTGCTATATCGCTCAAAGAAATATTTAAAACGTTCTAATGATTGATGTCTTAGACACGGCTCATATGAGATTGGGCCTTGGTATCAGTCGTGTGTGAGTTGGCTCAGGATATCATTATTATTATTTAAATTAAACTTCCCATGGATTCCGATTACGTTTTAATACTAAATATTCATTACAGTCCAAAAATGGTTAGATGTGTCCCTATTTTATACATTGTGAATTCGTGGAAGGAGATGTGTAATATGACACATCATTGAAGTCAAATAACAATATACAATTTTGCCAGTATTCGAGCACGTTTCACGCGTGACTTAGCGGATATGTGGAATATACTGACAATTCCTAGAACAGAAGAGAATCCTTTTTGCTTTTATAGCAACGGCCATGCGAGCTTTTTGGACTTAATAACGTTATCGTAATAAGATTAAAATGCAGGTCCGCTCGTTAAAAGTTATAGACAAACCGAGCAGCGTACAGCCTTTCATCTACGCGGTCGAGTTTGAAAACACAAGTTTTCTGAATGTTTCTTCTTGAGCAATTTTGTTCAAACAACGCCGTCAAAATATACATTCGTGTCAACATCGCTTCTAAGTTTTCTAGAAAAACATGAGCAAAATCTATCTATTTTAAACTCCGGTATCTATGATCTGTTTTCGTTATAAACATTAATTTCCCTTAATATCTAATCATATCTTAGAGAACAGCTATTGTAGTTGCTGTAATAAAAACGTAACATCACGTCTATTATCTCCAAAGAGGTAGGCAGAGGAGTTTGTAAGAGTGTAGTAATTGCTGTAATAGGTATATCTTATTAATGTGTAATCTACATTTCCATATAGGTACAGTACAAAAATATTCCATTAGCCTCTCAAGTTATGTTACACTTGATTAACTATATTCAAATATTGTATCAAAACGTTGGACAACGAAACACAAATGAGAAAAGTTCTCGACACAATATAGACCGGAGGATCGAGGTGCTTCGCAATTTTGGGAATGCTTATCCTGGGATGTTTTAATGAAATTGGCTAACATATATTAATATAGATTTGTTCGGCGTTCTCATCGACACGGCCGTACGTGGCTGGTAACATATGCGTGATTACATTTCGACGTGAATATATAAACATGTATATTTTTTCAAAGTAAATGACCGTACAAGTGGGAAACAGATTTTTTTTTGATGACCGGTGAATTCCCTGTGGACTGTATATTCATTAATTTCTTTTATAACAAAAATATTAAAAATTATTCCAAACGGATATCACTCTAATACAACATATTATGTAGTTACATAGGATAAGGTCGTTGCGGTAGTCTATTAAGGCTAGTTACGCAGATTTAAGTGACAATATCGTGTACACACTTTATTGTATTTATTTAACATGCATCCCACTCCTGGGCATGGATGTCTCGTGCAACTACGATACGACTAGAAAGTGGACTCCTTGCTTCTTCACTGCTATTAGAGAAGATACGAGTATAAGTTAGTCAGGACAGCCGTTTATCAGACGGTTTTAAATCCTCTTTAAGGCTTCTGATTAATTTAAATATAAAATCGATTGGCTAATGGACTCTTCGAAGACGAAACAAGCTTATTTCTACTGCGAGATATATCCAAGGTCCGTGTGAGTAATATAAAACTGCTAACGTGTCATGTAAACAGTTTTAGGCCGCTCTGATATTGTAGGTTAACTTTTCTTAATTACGAAAATGTAAATAGGCCAAAAGTTGCTAGATGCAGTTAAGCCACTCTGGTTCTGCAGCCTCATTTGTAAGTTTTCAGTAAACGTAAACGTACGGTTCCATTTAGCAAACCGCTGTGGTTTATTTTACTACTTGAAAGATTCCTACTGAACTAACAGCACAATGTTTTTGTGTGTTTGTTACTTCAAAGACGCTCGTAAAACAATTACTAAGAAATCCCAAAGACTCGGGAAATGTAGTGTTATCACCCAAAAACCTTAACAAGTCAGTAACGAGGATCGATTAAGATGTAAGCGACAGGTGATAGCGTACACTTAGGGGCAAATAAATTGGAGTGCCTATTCTATTCTTGATATTGAAATACAAAGCGTAAGTTAATATATTGTTCATTACTCTTTACGACTAAATGAGCCGAGGCTGTTGTAGACAGCAGTGTATTGGTCACGTTAAAATTCCTGGAGCTTCTGATCTAATTTATTGTTCCTAATATTAAATAATTGTTTGCGCTAAGTAGTAATGATGTCTAGTAATTAATAAACAAGTTGTTGTGAACAGTAAACCGAATGCATCTCCACATAAACTTAATGATTAACTTGTTATTCCTTCTAATAACAGTTAAGAAACGTTCAATGTCTCGCAAAATGAAACTTGATATAAATAATCCGCATGCAATGCAATGACTTCCGATTTTTTTGCAATTGAGTGTAGCGACCGGAGAAATGAGAACAAATTGTTTTGGGTTCAGACTACGAGAATAAAGGTTAACAATTTGTCCTTTTACGAATTAGGCACGAGTTTATATTCAGTAGTAAAATTGTATAAATTTGCACTAAAAGCGAACTTGCCCTTAGTGGGCTGCTTCATAGATTATTGAGATTTATTAGTAACAGAAAAACTTGATGATTTGGATTTGTAGCAACAGTCTTAGGATTTTTGTTGCTTTAAAAATTCTTCATCCAACAACAGTTGTTATTTCCACTTGGCCTACTTGGAATACCGGACAAAGATTTCAATATTATGCTTTATTTTCTTGACCGTACCTGTTCTAGTGGACGTGACACAAAAGTATGTAGTAAATTGCCCACTTCCGCGGTGCACTGCGATTTGCTAGATGTCAAAGTGAGCTTCCTTTATAGTAAAAATTCTTTTGTTTGCGAAGAATACTGTTCTTATACTTATAAAAGATATAAAAAATATTCATAACAAAAATATGTAGAAACTAAAAGATGTATTATTTCCGTACATCAAGTGGACATTGCATTGTCTGTTGATTAATGCAACCATATCTTTTTCTTCATCGAGTCGTTAGTTGTTCGTTATTGTTCAGCCACCGCACCGTGGTGAAAGGATTAGTCGCAATGTCCAGGGTGCGCCGGGATGTATATGTTTGTACTTAATCAGACGCAGTTGCTGCTGAAGGAAGCTCCTTTCATGCACTCCGTAACCATATTATATCATATATAATAAGTTACATTATGTGATATATTGTACTGCGTCATTGTTGCGCAAAAAATACTATGGAAATATACATTATATATCATGAGAGGGAATCTAAAACGTATTTCTGTTGGCGAAAATGCTTTTGTGAAACGGTACCTAGATTACATTTACTCAACAACTATAGTGAGTTATAAATTTAATTTTTTGCTTCAAGCAAAAATGTAATAATACAGCCGTTATTTCTACTTTTTCGCAGAGCAACGACGCTGTTGGAGCCAATTTTTCACTCAAAAGAATTCTTCCCGATGCATTTACGAGAGAAACATCCCCTTGCATACTCTTATTAATCGCAGACATGTACCATAAACTGTTTTATGGTTAAGTCGTTAGAAAATGAAATGTTTGAAAATGAAAAACACGATACTAAATGTACGTTCACATTTTTAAATTAATATTGTTTCTGTCTACATATTCATAGGTACACCTACATAGATTATATCCCACTGAAAGGCTGTATTTGATCTGTAGATAACTCTATCAAAACATTCCAATATTTGAGTAACAGAATTTTAAAGAATGTTACCGGGTATGGGACTGCCATCGAAATTGGAGAAGGGTTGAGAATACTTCAATAAAGGTTTCACAATGCGTGTATGAAAATAGGAAGAATGTTATCGACATACCACACATATGATATGATTATACGTCTAGAATAAATTTTGTAGTAACTAGTTATATTCTCTGAAATAAAAGTTATTATAGTAGATAGCAGTATCAATAATTTTTAGTGACCATCAACGGGTCTTGGTTTCACCTAGGTTCTCAACATCTGAATAAATGCAATCATAATTACATATATGTAAATGCCATTAAAGTTTTTGCAAATATAAACTCCTGTACCGACAAATAGAACTTATAAATATGTGGTAGCTTTTCACTCTCTGAACTAATCCCGTTTGAATTTTACAAACAACTGATTTTATTCGTACAAATTCGCTACAAAGGAATTTTCTTTACATTCCTTTCAACTAACAATCCTTTGCAGTGTTGTTGTAATAAAAATCTTTCCTACATCGGCCAAAGAAAAGTTGGGCGAAAAGTTATATTGGATTGTTTTCTCGGGCGTAAATGTTTACGGCTTTCGGACTTATAAACATACACATCATTAGCGATTGCCTTATAGAGCTGTTTCACAGTATAATAATTTAGGAAAGGCTTAGTATGTTTTCCGTTTGGAGAAAGTCATGCCTCCGCTGCGATTCGCATATTTATTTATTTACGCGACACCAACAAAGTAAACACTATGACATTGCGATAAAACAGTAACATGTGAGGCACTAGATAAGTATTACTTCAATTACAGGTGCAAACCAAATGACAGCACATGATAACATTAATAGATCGTGTGCAAGCATTATCATGTGCTCGAATATCTTTACAAATATTGTGTTGTTATTTTTTGTAATTTAACATCGTTACATAAATAAATTATTCTCAATTTAATTACAATAGTAATAGCCTATCTTAAACCTAATATGAATAGTACTTACGTGTACCGAATTTGTAGAGTTTATGACAACAAACAACAACCTGTTGTTTTCCGACCTTTGTTTCAGTTCAATGATGTCTACAGCATAACAAGGCAAAATTCTGTGCTGTACAAAACAACTGATGTCACACTGAACTGAACAAGAAGCGAACTGAAAGACAGCTTAAAGTTAGGTCTTAGAGTGTAAATGCGAATAGAATGTGTATTTGGACGGTTGAACTTGTAGATACAAAAGTTGTTTTCTGAAGCACAATAACAGAAACACATTTCGAATTTTCCTTGTATATTCTTTCAAGAATGCAGTCAAATGTGCTTTTTGTCTTATTAAAAACTATAACTTGGAGTGTTTATATAACTAATGCTTATGAAATTGAATATGTGTGTACGACATTTGTGACCAGGGAAGTGTGAATGTGACAATCAGTGTAAATAGAGATCGTTAATGAAAAGCGTTTTATCGTTAGATTTTTCGCGTTCCAAAAGTTCAATATACCGCGAACAAACCGCAGCAAAACTAATTAATGTTCCCTGGCCATGATTAAGAGGTTCGGCGCAACTTCTCAATAGACGGTTACTTAAGTTGGCCGACTTCGACATAGTCTTCCGAACTCGGAAAATGTCACTTAAAATGAATTAGACACTTCCTGTTGCCACCGCTACTCTGGGGATAAATAAACTAACGTATCTTCAGTTTTGTGAACCTAAAGTAATTATAGGTTTGCCGTCCTCCTTGCTTAAACCTAACCTAATCTAAAATAATTATATTTTCGCCTTTCGACTTTATAAAAAACCGTCAAAACATTTTCCTGATAGCTGCGGACTGTAGCCTATAGCTGTCAATGACTTCAAATACTTTTATCGCTTAATAGCTTTAAATAATTTGACAACCAATTTCTCTAACTAAGGATGTGCGTTTTGGATAAACAGTCTGGTTTTGATTGACTCTGTATTTCTATATCATTGTGTATTATCATAAAAAAAATGATTAATACTTTAAATAACGAGTTTCAAATTTTTCATTGATAGTAATATGGAAATATCACGTTTCTACTAATATACATTTGTCTTAGCAAAACGTCTACGGATTTGGTGAAATACACGAAAACATCTGGCGAGTAAGTTCACTTCAGTTTGAAAACCTAATTTGGTGTTATTATAGCATTTGCATATAACTTGGAAACTTGATAACCGTTGGTCGCATTATGAAATATCAAAACTTTTGTAGTTCTTGAGTTTGGCCTCTGTAAGTGAACACAAATTCTGCTTGGAGCGAATATAGCACGTGTCTCGGATACTACACCGAAAGCTTGTTTCGCTATTGACTCGTTAACAACGCTGCAGGTGTTTTTGTGTACGAGTTGCTGCTACAAGTTTGTATGAAAATTTGCTATCGGCTGGTTCTTTCTACACTGTTCTGTAAATCGCCGAAGGGCTTTTTCTCTATTATCTGCTGTTCATCCTATGGCCTTTACAATTTCAATTTTAGAGTTTGGTGAACCATGCTCAGCCGAATTTAAATTAATAGCCAGACGACTTGTGTCGACGAGTAACTTCTATATGCTGAGATCTGAGCCTACGTCGTCGTTGAATTAAATGGTTATTAATTTTATCATTTCATAATGATAAGATACAGAAGTTTTCTTGTCTTATATAGTATCTGGGATTTGATTTGTGCAGTGTCTGAGAATTGAACTACGATGCCGTTTTGCCTTATGTTTCAACCTGTATTTACTAAAAAAAATTCCTTGGCAGTGTACACAATTAGAAGTTCCGTATGCTCTCTCTCCAGGTAGAAGTGACTTGATGTATTGACAAAATATAATGAATTGCGCAACATACACTTTTAACTAATAGGATTTCTATGCTCGCTATTATCAATAAAAATACACTGGAAATAGCCAATGACATACCAGTGAAAGTATCTGAAGTGAAGATGTCGACCAGTGAGTGTTAACTGATAAAATAGTAATAAACCATCAGTTCCATTTGAATCGAAGTTGAGTTGAAGTTGATTGAATAGTTAATCCACTAGAAAACAGTTCGCGCAAATTTGCCGGCGTTTATTAGAACGGATAATAGTTTGCGTTCATCCCGCCCAATGCGAAACATTTAATTCAATTAGGATTAAGTACAAATTGATCAGCGGGAAACCAATTCTGGATTACGTTAAGCGTTTCATGTATTATATCAGTTGCTTGAATATTCCAATATAAATCCACATAAATATAGTCATTTTTCGAGTTTCCTTTAGTAATATAGTAAGTTTTAAATATTTGAAACTCTTGTGGAATGTATATGGAAGTATATTAGCTAGAATATATTACATTAAAATATTACATAAAAATATGAATATAAGTATTATTAGAATTTAAAGCCAAGTCAGGTGTTTATTTTAACTCGACATACTAATATTCCAGTGTAAATAACACGGAAAAACTTTTTTTTTCATGTGATAACTAAAGCTAAAAACCGGTTCGAACATGCCTAGGATGAACGGTTCAATGGATCCCCGTCGCTTGCATGGCTTGTTGTCCTACATAAAAGCCATTATTAGTAATTGTGTCAGATTAAAACCACGGGAGATGAACCAAGAATCTATTGAGTATCGATTAAAACTATACCCTGTCGTGGCCGGTAAATTGCTTATTGAGAATATTATACTGGTATTTTAAGTACAATCGTTAATACAAGCACCATTATTAGAATGGAAACTTAAACGTCCAGTTAATAAATCATATGTAGATTCGGAATGATTAGGCATTAGACACTGAGTGCTATTTTATAATTCTACAGATAAGCGAAAACACAGTACTTAAGTTCAACATCATACACACTCATAAACACATGTATGTATGTATACAGAATATTTAAATGCGTAAATTTTTAACAGTATTTTATCGTTTTCTTAAATTTTGCAAAGTAAAGTAACTGCCTCGTTGGTCGTGTTGGTTGCAAGTGCGACTGCCGATCGGGAGGTCCTGGGTTCGATTCCCGGGTCGGGC
>DWDU01003997.1:0-11136 GCA_018245575.1 Jemadia suekentonmiller
CCGCGCCGCGCGCCGTCACGTTACGAGCAGGCGGACGAGGTAGGCTCGTAGAATATATATGGTGCCAAGTACTTTAGGAACTGTATTTCTTTTAATATCCCAACACAATTGTAAGGAAATAATTTGTTTTTTATTATAATATTCGGAAAAATTCATACTCTTTTTAAACAGTTGAAATGTAACTAGATTGTTTATTTATACCAATTTCTAACTATATCTTCTATTTAACGGCAGTATTAAGACATATCTTATTAAGTAATATCTTTCAGTGATAGTCTTAATATTTTATTGTAGGTACTTGTATCGTACTGTATGAAAACTGATTCTTTCCAACGTTATTGTCAATTGTTTTGTACACAGAAGAATTTCGAATATACCATCTTCAATGAATAAATTGTATTAAAACTATACCATGGATACCGTGCATTATTATTTAAAACTTTGGTATATTTTCATATAAACATTATACGATTTATAAGGGTATCTTACCGTATCTAATTTTCTTTCAAGATATTATTGATTTTTGTACAGTTGTCAAAAACTGAAACTTTTGCAAAATAAAACAAACTAATAGAATAAATGCCACATCCATTTCGACATATCTTCGCACGTCTTTGGAACCAGGGTGCAGCAGGTAGATTGATGAGTTACAACATCACACCGTCGTGTACCTACTGCCTTCCGTGTAAACGTGTCTCATTACTGCGAGAGTAGCGACTGGCACCCGTCCCTTCACCTAAACGCTGCCGCGAATCACCGCTAGTACTGTTAGGTGAAATTGAATCATAAATCAGCTTGTTCAGATTATTTACAATATGTATAGTGGTTTTAGGAGTTACTGCTGGTCAATAGGTACTGGGTTCGATCTCCGGATCGGGCTAAGTATTCTCGGGTTTCGTAATATGAAATTCTCAGTACCTCGTAGTCTGGATTTATGTCCGATATATGCCAATAGACTCGGCTCCGAATAAATTAATAAGATAATTGAGGCAAAGTATGAGTGCTACACTCCTCTGTCTACACTCTCGGGGAGTACATTCGGCACGATGTTTTTTGCAAAATATATCGCACAAACCCAAACCAATCTTTGCACATAAACCATCTCTCGAAACGTTGGCAGATGTCACACATATCCCACTTTAAAAAACATGATATATTCTGTTATCTGGTGCTGGTGTTGCGATAAATCTATTTCAATGATCTTTCAATCTCTACATACATTCACCGAGTGATCATGTTAATTACATCAATAGGGATGTTGAATATTGTTTCATATCGTCTGAAATTTAAAAGGTTTTATCAGTTCATTCGTCAATCATTAATTTCCAAGTAGACATAAAAAAATAGTACACACTATAAAATAAATCTGAATTTCAAATGTAAATTTACCACAAACCTGATGACTGACTGACTGACCTGACTTGTCCGGGTCATTACTAAGAGAGAGGAAGACGGTGTTTTCCGTCAGTATCCTGTGGACCCTAATGGTCTTCACAGCTTCACCGACAGAAAGTAAAACACAATTCTTCTTACTTCACAATTGTTCGCAACTAAAGTTCATCAACCTGTATGGAGCCGTACCATCTGTATATAATGCGTTGGCTGTAGCTACGAAATCAATTGAACATTCACAAACGGATTCACGTGCCCTCCGGCGCGAGCAGTCGTGCGAGTGGCTTTGATCGCGGGAGGCCACGTGCTGTGTGGTCCGCCAGGTGCACTAAAGGTCACAGGCATTAGGCAGGCCCTAAATGATAACTCTCTTTACATGACGACGATAACCCGCTGTTTATCCCCTGATTAATAGCCGGCGTGACGAAACGCGACGAACAGATAAGAGTAGTTAGGAAACATTAAACACCTTATTTGGTCAGTGGTTATATTTCCGAACGAAAATGGTGAATACTTTGTCGCGGTTATAAATAAAATGAGGCGATATTAAGTAAATTACGTACATTAAAGAACTTTGTTGTATTAAAATTCTACAAAGTATCATTTACGTATATTTCTATAAATTACATTTTTTCTTGTGATAATGACGTGGGTAATAAATTCACAACATATTTCGAGACAGATAATAAACATGAAATGAACATGGCCGTCAGGAAAACTTAGTGAGTAATATTGTTGATTCAATTTTTTGATATTCATCGGGGAAAAGGTGGTCATTATCACGGACGCCACAGTCGTGGAACTCATGAATGGACATCAGGCAATTCGTTTGGGTAATAATTTAATGTGTAACATTGTAAATAATAGATGGCATCGCAATGAACGAGTACATGCTATTACCATATGTAAAGATCTAAATAGGTACATACCCATACATTTTATTATTATGTGGAGGCACAGTAATAAAAATGAATAGAACGACATAAACAGTAGATTTTTTCGTCAGACAAGTAACAATACTAATCTTATAAGGTACAGCAAAACGAAAAATTTCGTTTGTGATGCAATTACTGATCGTAAAGCAAATACAAGCAAAATTTTCTTTAGTAATATTTACCTTTTTTTCCGACCCTTTTATCGTTCCACTGTTGGAATATGGGTCTCCTCTCATAATGGCAGGGTTAAAGCCATAGTCGGCCACGCTGGCCAAGTGCGGGTTGGCAGACTTCACACGCCTTAGAGAACATTTTTTTTTGAACTCTAAGATGTGCAGGTTTCCTCACGATGTTTTCCTTCACGGTTATAGCAATATTTATCACAAAATACGAAATTTAAGCACTGAATATTGCTTATATTCCATAAAATTTTCTACGATGATATTTATTTAAATATATAAAAATTATATATTTATACATGTACCTATATTGCTACATTGCTAGATATTAGTAAAATAAAGTATAAACTAAAGTATTAACAGCTCACACCTTACTGTTAAAATATATAACGCACGAAGAATGCATGCCTGCATTAATTACCCTTCATTTGGCATTATTATTTCTAGAAACGTCCACCGCACGACGTTCGCAAAGGACAGGCCCTAATTGACAAGCGTCCCTTCACGCTGTTACGCTGAACAAATTGCAATATTTTATCGCCGATCAGCGCTCACAACTGACTTTTTGACTTTTACGAACCTAACAATAGTATAATCGAATACTATGACGTCGAATTTTATTTTTAAATTAAAATCGTAAAATTTTATTTCTTAATAACTTCTGCTTAAGTTGGGCCCGGTGGAGCAAACCGGCTGGCGCGCGCGCGCCGTCGTCGACCATCGACGCACGTGCGATCATATTTTTAAATTTTATTATAAACTGTTGCAATACTTTAATATAAGAATAAATAAGTTAAAATTATAGTTTAAATACGTATAAATGTACTCGTTGCCTGCTCGTTGGTCGTGTTGGTTGCAATCGCGACTGCCGATCAAAAGGTCCTGGGTTCGAATCCCGGGTAGGGCACTATAGAATTTTTGTAATTTAGATTTTGTAAAAGTGGCTCGGGAGTCTGGATTTGTGCCCGATGCATGGCAATGGGGGAACCAGCTATTCCATAGTGGGACGTAAACGTAACTGCTGAACCGTGGAAGAGTACTACACTCCTCTGAATACCTCTTTAAGAATAATAGACGTGATGTTACGTATAAGTGTAAAAAGTATTGAATGTCACTGACCTCGAAATATAAGAATAAGTTTTAACTAATTTAACATAAAACAAAAGTATTATTCTTCATTACATCGATATACCATAATATGTAGCTATTATAATACAAGTAGCTGACGCAGCAAGGTAATTTCAGTTTAATTTAGTTTAGTTGTTGCCTCTTCGAACTAGCACCATTACACGCTAGGTTTTGAACAATATTTTGCTCCCTAAAGGGCGGCAGGGTACTTATATTGGCCTGTTGAACTTTAGTGCAATGTAATACAAGCATCAGTACCTACATCGAGATATTCAGGCATATCAAAAAATTATTTCAAAAATTGCAATTGTATTAAAATTAGTAGATATCTTAAGTTGTGATACGGGTAGCCCTATCTTAACTATTAGTACAACAAAATTAACTTACTTAAGATTATCTAAATTAACCTACACATACCAATAATATGTTTAATTCATTAAAACCATTATCTTAACTGTTCACTAGTATTGAAAAATAACAAATAACGTTAACCGCGTAAGGTTAAACCGGTATAATATTTTGTAATAATGTATAAGTAATGAGTTAAGGCGTCGGGCCTATCAGCATTGGTCTATTATAGCTCGTAAAATATTAACTATAGGTAAACTAAGGCACTCGAGACCTCGCATGTGTGGGGACCTCCGACTAAGTGAGGTTGAACGGACATTGGTAGGGCTTTAGCATTTTGGATCGGTAATTATTTGCAGTTTTATTGCGCTCGTCATGAGACACGACGATTAAGGAGAGCAGCTGAGGTAGAAGTTCACGTTAGCTAACGTTCCTAATGACCGGGTTTGTCAAGGACATATGACTGGCTTTGAGTTGTAAATAATTTCTGAACTAATTCCTAATTCTATTCCAAATCGATAATAATAATTAAAATAATAATATATTGGAAGAAGTGAGATACAGTCTGTGTTATATTAATTGTTAGCTGACCAATTACATAATACCTATATATATCTAAATCCATAAGTTTTCCCGCAGATACAAAGGAAATGGTCGTAGGCAGAGTATTAGTATTGGTATTGGGTGGGAATCGAATCTGTAACAACGAGATCGGTATACCAAGATACCAAAATCACAAGTCACGGGATAAGGCTATTGCCATGCACGGAGCACAAAACCATACATAAGCTATGAATGAAGTCCGTTACGAGGAAAAATATTTCTACATAGGTATGCATGTGTATATGTATACTTCTCATTAAACCTATAGTTAATATCCATAGGTTTTTTTGATCTTTGAAAACTGAGAAAAAACGGTACATGGTTCTGACGTTCTGACCTAACCTCGATGCTACCAAGGACCCAATATGGCTACGCATGTACCGGCACGAGTAGTGTAACAAAGAAAGCTAACAATTATATACATGTTTCCCTGCGACCGAAACAAGCTGGAGCCTTATTCGCTATGACCAAACGCCACGTAACGCGGCGCGTTACAATACTTTCGCGCCGCGTTACTTACGCGTTTGGTCATAGCGAATAAGGCTCCTGGAGACCGAAACCCAGTGGCCATGATCATGACTGACTTAGATTCGTGATAAGTCCTTAGGTTGACTACTACGACCACAATTAACTTTTTTAAAAAGCAATGATTATGAACTGGCTTGACTCACGTATGTTATTTTGGGAAGGCCCGACTAGTTACGGACCTATACGAAGTCCTTCCTGAATACGAATAATTTATAACACACACAAAACATTTAACAATAGCGTAATTATTATACAAGATTAAAAGATTTTATAATATTTGCAATGACATGTGATCAAACACAATAAACATCCCAGAGTTGGGTGGAATACGTAATTAATTTTTGCATTAATAGAGTTGTAATATTTTCACACTACCGTACGCGAAACGGCCGCCGGCGAGCTAAATATAGAATAATTAAAACTGCTCTACGAACATTCAGATGCAAAAAGCCCACTAAATATGTCATTAATTTAAAATACTATATTAATTATTTCGTTACATCTATTAAGTGATATTTCACCGCTGCATCGAAAGCACGCTGCGTGCAATTGACAGTAGTGTTTCATGTAATTTGTTTTCATTATAAATTCTGTGTATTGTCGCGGTTGCACTGAAGTGCATAGTTTATATTGAACGCAATTATAATGCATTATTACAAAACAACAGACGCGAAAAAACAATTTCCTTGCCAAATCAATTGAACTGATTTTGTCTTTTCTTTTCACAGTCTTCACTTTTTAGTTCGTTTAGCCTAAAGTCTCATGATAGAGACAGTAGGTACTCACACGAGGATAGGAGTTATGATACTAGACGTGATGAAATAATTTATAGACAAAATACTATAAAAAACATTGAATTGTTTGCAGACTTTGCAAATCGTTTTTCGATTTTTATGAACGACTTACGAAATTTTATGAGCTGATAAATTTTTGTCAAGTTGTAGATATAGAATAAATAGTGTGTAGGTACGCCGGTTAAATCCTCATTTTCACGGAATCTGACTGTATCATGATAAGATATACCTATGTATATAAAGGCCCATGAACATTAAGCCTGAATTTACAATTAAATACCAGACAAAACGCGAAAGTGCAATTAACGCGTTGCCAATAAAAAATCAATCAGGCAATTTGCGCCATACGTATCTGCGCGCGCGCATTACTATATCGATCAGTTGGACATCTATTATTAACTAGGGCTCGCCCTCCGGACCGCAATTACACCACTCTAATTGGATAACGTTTGCGTTTGCTCGGGCAACTAATTTTAATATGTCCAACAAAGTTTACGATAACGTATTTATACTAAACTTAACTTAAAATTCCTCAGAATTTTTTGCATTTAATATTAAATGATCATAGCAGAAAGATACTCGTAATTATTGTTTGCTATTAATGCACTCTGTGCACTCTGCCTGCCCCGCAAGGGACCTGGTGTGAGTATATATACATATGTATGCTCTTAATGCAACAAACAGATATACTGCTAATGTCATACATCAGTTTATGCAAACGGTGCACCTTCATCTGAGCCCAATCTCAGATAAAGGTGAACTTGGAGCTGGTAAGAAATATGCCTTAATGTGAATCACCCCACCTTGCGTTCTGAGAAACGAATGCGAACATATTTTGTTATCTACAGAAAGAGATCCAGTGGTGAGGCATCCTCAAACGAACCCCGGGAAAAATTTTACAAAGCTTTGGTAGGCGGTCTTTGATTATGTTTAAATAATCTGAAAATACTATTGGTCGGCTGCAATTAATACGTCACATTGCTTTTCTGGAATCTTACGAAGCTATTAGTCAGAAACACTCCAACAAGCTATTCCAGTACGGATATAACTAAATATTTAGTAAACAATTAATTTTAGTAAAACGACTGCCGATCGGGAGGTACTGGGTTCAAATCCTGAGTCGCACACTCTGGATTTTTCTAATTCAGATTTTCTAGTTGTGGCTCGGAGTCTGGAAAGGTGCCCGGTGTATGGTAAAAGGCTCACCACCTGTACAGTGGGAGGTAAACCTAACTGGTGAAACGTGGAAACACTGCTCTGCCTATCTCTTCGGTGATTACAGGCGTAATGTTACGTTAATAATAAACTAATATTACGGCAGGTGTACACATGTATACTGTATGTGATATTGTGGTATTCTGCGAAATAAGTATAATTTTTGGTTTAATTAAAGGTGGTTGTTTTGTTTGTTTCGGCTCCATGGTGTAGCTAGTAGTAACTAATCCCGGTGGAATCTGATCGGCGTTGCACAACTAGCGGCTATCGTCCGGAGCTGCCACCGGCGAGCGATCGCCGCTCGCTCCTGTTGGCTGGTGCGCGGTTCCATTGTCCATCGGATAAAATAAAATCAGCGACGTCAATCATCATTTTACATATTTCATCATCATCATCATCATCAACATGTTTAGACATGACCGTTTAGGCACGACGTGTTTGGTCTAAGGTCCACTACGGGGCATTGGCTTCCCCTGAGGGGCATATAAAAACTTGTATACGGGTATAGGTAGCTCGTATAGAAGTTTATTATAGTTGGGCTTTATATATCTTCTTGTCTGCATAGAATCACATAGGGTTAAATAATTTCATTAGCCCGAAGTCTTATCATTATGTGGTCAGAATTAGATTGTACACCTCGTGTAGTAATCATTGTAATTAGGAAATATAATTAAAATATTGCTATTCATTCAAAGAAGTAATCATAGATTTACACGTAAATTTAACATCAATTTTATTCTGTCCACCAAATCATGGATCAAAAGTAATTACCATGGGTACTATTTAATTAAATAACCTAAAAATATTATGAAAATAGATATAAAACTGTACAACACAGGATCCAAAACACTAACAGTTTTCAGTACTCCCAGTACTTTCTCAGTAATTTCAGTATTTCAGTGCTCTCTACATATTTGAATCTGTCAGTTATACTTTAATTTAATTATTAACCAGTAGCTGTTAATCTCACGGATTGTATAGTGCAAAAAAGAAGGAAGAATCGAATAAAAAAACCAAGACACCTACTGTGATTTGCGATTGTCATTGTCGTACCGTCAGCAACAGAGTGCACGCGCCATAACAATGTCCGCGGTATCAGATGACGAGGTTACCTTCGACGCCGCATGTTTATGGCCGCGATCTAATTTATTGGCGACGGCGCCGAGATTACAGCCACTCGCACCACTTGCTTCTGCTACTTTGTTCGAAGATAGTTAAAAGAAATAGTACGATAGATACTCTTACTGGACGGTATTGTGAGCCTATCTGTTTCTGTACGTAATTGTGTACGTTATAAGCTGTTTTTATTGCTCCGCGAGGGAGGATGCTCGACTTATGGATTCCCTTCGGTGTTAACTTGCATGCGAAATGTATCTGTAATATATTGTATCCAGATAGATAGTGCTTCTGGCTTAATTTCGAGATCAATATGCACTATCACCAACACGATGGCCAGGCGAATGGTGCTAGAAACCTGTGAAACTTAACATCACGCCTGTGTGTGTCGAAGGAGTAGACTGAGTAGTGGAGATAGAAGTACTAATAAATTAATTACTATTAATTACGTTATTACTATTAATTACGTTAATGAATATTATAAGTGAAATTTAACAAACAAATATAGTGAGACACCAAATTTGCATTCAATATTTTGAAACCAATGCTTTTTTTCTCCAAGCACTTTGTCTAATAATTTTATTGTGTTTACATTGCTGTATTATGAATTAGAACTGCGTACGAGCAACAGCCAAGTAACATAACACGAACATCTGAAATTTCTTAAGTGTTTATGCACATTCCAGCTATTGTTGCTTTAACGTGAGCATATATTATATTGAATGATAAAAACGTTCCAGCATTCCTAATTAATGCAAAAAACAGTTCATTGCTAACGTTACGAGAGCCAATACGGAGAATAATCATAAATCCTCATCACACATATTCTAAATAAGTTCCTTGCTTCATTAGTAAGCAGATGTTTTTACGGAGGAAGCAATACAGAAATTGATTAATCTGTCTAACTGGTGATTTTCATAGAGGTCTCGGTATCGTAAGCCGGCGGAGTCACGCGAAGGAGCATGACTAGTCGGGGATTCGATAATTAATATGCTAATAGTTCGGCTTTGCCCACCCTTGCGTACGTGAGAGGCATACGGGCATAGACTAAGGAGGAGCAGATCTGCAATGCAGAGAGATTATACCCGAGAAGTCAAGTGGACTTCAAATCTAGACCGCGGCGAGCAACTCGAGTTAGATTAATCAGCGCGTAATTATGAAAATGACGGTGAGTTGAGCACATCGGCGACCGAATCGACAAAAAGATAGTGAGAATGCGGTAGCAGGACAAAACGAAACACTGAACTGCATCAGATCCAGGAACTTGGAACAATAGAGGGTTTTCATGAATTGCAGAGGGTAGAAAATAAGAACAAAATATTCATTATCATTCATTTAATATCAGCCAACTGCAATAGCAGTTCACTGTTAAACATGTCTCCTGGGTGGTAACAAATAGCATCCCTACGCTGGGCATGCTGTTTGGGCATCGAGTGAGTGAGTGGGTATAAATTAACTATGTATTATATTGGTATATAATACATATATCGGTATCTAATATATCGGTATATAGTACATAGTAAACAATGTTGAAATAATATGAGATCGAAAACCATTTCTAGATTCGCAATGAATCAGAAACTCAACAAAAATGAATTTGATGGGAACCAAAAATTAACATTATGATACCTATGTCAAAAATACATTTCATGAAAAATTTACCACTTATACGTATTTATACAAGATTTACATATCTCTCTCTAGCTTACTGTATTTGATTCATGCATACATGAAGTATGTTTAACTTGTCTACGGCGTATTATCTATGGCGCTTGATTTGCGTGCGCGGGCGCAGCAAAAACGTCATAATTTACGAGGCGCGCAATGACGTTTGACTGACAGGGCAGAGCGCGCGTAGTGAGCCGTGCACTCAGCCGACAATGCAATAAATCGCCCATTGCACATCGCTTAAAAAAGTGCATGCGGTTCTCAGATTATAACAGCGACTGTGCACACGTACACACGTGCACAAGAAAAGATTTCACATCAGAATATAAATATAATGTTCCAAAAACAAAAATATTAAAAGAAAAATATTTTACCATCTCAAATAGTTCTATAGTGCCTTTTAATGCGTTTATCATTTACACTCACATTTCAATTGATACGTATCTGTGGAATGTATTTATTTCCAATGCATTTATCCGTAATTAAACCAAGACAAATGTCTTATGGTATTTCCTCAATTTACAACAATTAGAGGACGTCAAATGCTCAAATAATCCAGGATTCCGTTATAGATCCTCCTACGTAACCTTACGGTCATGTTGAAACTTAATAGATGATCCATACATTGCAAATATAGGTATGAATTATTATTGCACTAGTACATAAAAAACCTTTAACGTAACTATTAATATCCGGTCCGTAATCGGAAATCCTAGTGAGTAATACATCTTAGCACTAGATGTATTTGTTAGATTGTAACTGAATATTAAAAAGCAATAACCATACATCGTACATACGTATTCTACGGAGCATAATTTAAACCCCATTTTTATGTAAAACTCACCGTTGTACGCTTAGATCGAGATGAGATAAACACAGTCGTGAGTGACGGCGGCGGCGAGCAGTTTTTTAACGTAGCTGATGTGTTGTTTACGTGCTAAGTAATGAAGATACATAAAAATGAATTAATGAACCGGCTATTAATTCCACTACGACTCGGTCTGCACTCTCTTGCGTCATACTGATCACCTGTCAAAATGTTGACTGAATTAAATTAAAAAAAGTTGTTTCCAAACGCAACCGTATAATTTTCGAAAAGTGTTTTTTTTTCTGGAATCGAGGCAAATAGATGAACGTTAAACATTTTTTTATGTATTCTAAATTCAATTATGCATTGTCCACAAAGTAGCAATCTTCTATGAACTGAAATGGTAATAATGACGGTGACAT
>DWDU01003998.1:0-11136 GCA_018245575.1 Jemadia suekentonmiller
ATATAAGATAACAAAATGTTTATTTTCTTAACATACACAGGTAAACAGAGTCAATATTACGAGTATCAACATATAAAAACTTTAACAAACACATGTTAACGTCGATTCCGACGTTAGTTACATTGTAGAAAGCATCTCTCCTAGCATTTTTATTATTAACAACTCAATTACTTACAACCGCATTTCGTACTGCCGGAAACAGTACCCCGGTGTCGAAGTGAAGCCTCTGGTCGATAACAGCTCTTATTTTCGGGTCACTTGGATACAATGAGTCATCTTTGGCATGCCGTCTGATCAAGTAAAGAGCAATAGCGTGACTGGAAGGAAAATTATTTAACAAAATAAGTTAATAACGTCTCACATTCACATCTTAGGTATATGAAGACCCGCACATATATAGATATAAACGCCCAATGAAAGCCACACACCGATAAAATACACCAAGCGAAGTAAGGAACTAGTTTCTTGAAGAGGTGGGCACAAGAGTGCAGTACACTCCCACGTTTCACCAGTTACATTTAGGTCCTAATATGGAGTATGTGGTAATTATATTGCTATACATCGTGCAAATATCCAGATTCCGAGTCACTACTAGAAAAAATAAGTTAGAACAATTTAATAGTGCTCGACCCGAGATTTGAACCTAGGACCTCTCGAGCGGCAGCCGCACTCCCATCCAACGCCCCACGAGGCAGATATAAAAGAATTAAAATTTTACTTCTTTACTATGAATAACGGGAAACATTCTTTTAACTATAGACAAAACTAATAAACAGCCTACCTGTCCCAAATAGTGAAACCGTCATCGATCAATGTCGGTATCGTGTGTTGAGGATTGATCTGGAAAAAAAATTTAATTAAAGTCAACATAATTCACGTTGCAGGTAAAACAGTGTAGAATTGATATTATATTGTTTTTAAATTCCTCTGCAAATACTATTATACTCTGGTCTATTATTCCCGTGGCTAATTACTGTAACTACTGAAGTGAAGACTGTGATTTCCATTCCCAAACAGATTAAATATTTGTGTAATAAGTATAAGATCTTGTTGTGTGACTGATTGTGAAACTATCAACATAAGTAATTTAATTAATTAATTAATTTTTAATGTAGAAATGTTTGTTTGAAATGTCTGGTCACCATAGCACTGGCTCTACCTAGTTTCCTATCAGATAGTCGTGGTTTGTCCAAAGATATTATTATTAATTACGTGCCATTAGGGGTATTTGCCCTTAATCGCCTCTCTGGGCAGGCCGGTTGGTGATCACAGAGCTTAGCTTCTCCCATCAAACGTAGCGTAGGACGCCCCCTGGCTGGGTGGAGTGACGATATACGCAAAGTGGCTGGCAGCGGTTGGATGCAAAGAGCTGAAGATCGAGCTCAGTGGCGTGCTATTGGAAAGGCCTATGTCCAGCAGTGGACCGAAATGGGCTGATTATGATGATGATGAATTGGAATTGAAGCCGTAGACCCGTGCAGCTCTCACCGCCGCTAACCACTGAACACTGAACAAATCAGTGAAATGAACGACTGTAACGTATGCTAGTGTACGTACCGATATACACATATTTATGTTATAAGTAGCAACTCGGTTATCTAAAAAACCGTTAAAATGAAACTTGAACAAATTAAACGTTGCGATCTATTTTTGAGACTTTGTGCAGCTTAGGCGCTAATCTAGGCTTCTTAAATACTTGCATATTTTAATACTTTAAATCTACATCTAAAAGAATAATCCACGTCAACAAAATTGAAAGTAACAGGTAATAAATATGTACGTATACCAACAGAACGTACAAACACACACACACACACACATACACACAAACATACATCCTCATATATATAATACTAAGTCCGCCTAGAAGCTTATAATTACGTTTATACAAGAAACAAAACTAGATCCACGAACGCCGGTTAGGCTTGTTTTGCATCTTATTGAGGATGGCTTAAGAATTAATTCTGAGCGTTACCTAACTGACGTATTATTCAGGGGTTTTCGTGTAAAGTTCCACCCAAACGGTGTCAGATTGGCAAAGGAGTTAGATTTTAGGAGCGCAATAAATCTTACTGTCAGCATAACAAGGGACGAGTTGTCTTTATGTAGTGGAAGCTCTACGGCTAATATCATGGACATTTTATTCACATCGCCATTGCTAAGGAGGTATAATAAATAAGGAAACAGACTAGTAGTTCTACATCAATACATTCAAATACCTCTAAAACCAACGACGTTAATGCGTAAAATACTCGTAGCATGTATGAGATAGAAACATCTAGGCCAATGATTCAGTGATTTAACCATTAAGATTTATGAGAGATAATTGGTGAATTTGAAAAAGTACTTATAAACGAGTTCAATATTAACTTATACCAGCACGATTATATTTATTTCTCTTTGATTATTTTATTGAAAATGCTTAAATGTTAACACATGAAACTGAAAGGGCTCTGGAATAGTTCATGAAGAACACGGCACTGTTACATGACGGATGATGAGCAATATTGCGTCGCAACAAGTGGGTCTTGAAATGGACATTGACAAGACGAAAATCATAAATCTAATACCTAACTCACACCCGTATCTATTGAGGCCGTTGGGACTACCCTAAAAGTTGAAATGTACGTATGTTACCAGTGATTATATATGCTCTAAATCATGTTCCTTTACTGTAGAACTAGCGCACTCAGATCCAACTATGTACAAGGTCAAAATAGCTCAGCAAGACATGATAAGAGCTATCCTGGAGATTTATCTGTGCAACAAAATCTTTAACGATTAAATCAAGAAGAACGAAGGTCGTCATTCATGTCTCGGCTGAAGAAGCTCATGTTACCATTTAACCATATCGTTTGATGACCTAAGAAAAACAGGGGGAAACGGTTGGATCCAGAAGACCTACGGCCAAGTGAGCATGATTCCTGTTAAGATAAAATCTAATTATACTTTCAGCAGAAAATATTCTAATAGGGCGAAATGAAGATTTCAGGCAAAATGATGCGAAAAAAGTCTTAAGATTGTGGGATAAACAACACTATATCATTAACCTATCTTCTTATAATAAATTTAGAACGAAGGCCATGAAAAGCGATGCTCCAAACGATTCGCTTTGCATTACAACGGTCAGCTTCTAGCTACTAATGCAAATGTGTAAGTTAATACCTAGTAGTTGTCTAGGTAGTAAAGAATTGATAGGAAATACGCAGTAAAACAAATCTGCTTCATATTAATGTGGGTATGCTTGAGTGTGTGCGTCCGTGTATAAGTGCGTGCTTATGTACATGCATCCCTGTTTGTATGTTTACACGTATGCGTGATTATGTGTTTTCGCGTATGCGTGTGTGTGTATTCGTACGAGATAAAAAAGTAACAACGTAAAAAAATGTAACATCACGCCTGTGATACCCAAAGAGGTAGGCAGAGGAATGTAGAACATTTACACGTCTCACCAGTTAAGTTTACGTCCCACTATGGAATAGGTGGTGAGCCTATTGCCATACATTGGGCACATATTCAGACTCCGAGCCACTACTATAAAATCTAAATTAGAAAATTTCAGTAGTGCCCGACCGGGGTATCGAACCAGGACCTGCCGACTTGCCTTAAATAAACGTTATATATAATACATACTGTTTTTTTCATTTATAGAATTCAAAGTACCAAAAATTATCAACTGCTATCTTACAATCTCGACAAAGGATTAAGTTTGAGTGAAAAATGTGATTACTACTAATCAATAGAACCACACACAAAGATAGACCAGTACGGTAAAGCATGCTTCAAGATTGGTCTACTAGCGCAGAAAGAGGTGCGCTCGGCAGTGGATCACGTGAACTAGACTACAGCCAAGATACAAGAACTGAAATCTTTATTTCGTCATTATGCTTTACATGCCGTCATTTCGCAGTAACGTACATTATACTTTTTTATCTTTGCATAATATAATGTAAACATTAAACCCTAATAAGCATAATGTATCAAGCCAGATTGTACACTCCGCTTCGTTAACTCAGCGACGCTACAAGTACGCCCGTAGTCCTCTACTGAGATCACATGCTCACGTTTCTGAATAATTTCCCCGATGTCGTCGTTATATATGTCGTATCAAAACACCGTCTTGTATATTTCCTTATAGGTATTTTATAAAAAATTAATTATTTTTCTATAATAATTACACCGCGTATATGTATGAATTTATTTTAATGAAAACGATACACATGGGCTTAAATTTATAAATAGGTATACAAAAAGTTCTAAATGTATTTACTCGTATTTGAATCAATTAGCGACCGCGGAATGAGGGTGTATCCAAAATAATATAATAATGTATGTATAAAGCTGGTCAATTAATAATTAAATTAAATTAACATGTATACTGTTGAATGCAATGTGTTTTATTACCACGCAGTTTACTATACCTACTGATGATATAGTATGTATATATAAATGTCTTGAATTTCTACTATGTATGTATGTATGTATCTACCTGTTAATATACTTACCAAATCAATTACCCTACCCTCTTATATTTACAAACTTTTCCTACTCCTATCATAGACTGACCCGTTCCCTGGACGAATCTGGGTACAATACGTACCCTTCTGTCGTACAATCTGCTTCCCGGAGTAAACTAAACAGCCATGTTGTCAGGCAGTTGAGGGAAAAATGCAGAAAAGTATAACATTGTGATTCGTTTTTGTTGATAATGAAAAGCTTTCGACATGTTTCATTTTGTCCTTCTTGGACTTACTGCCCCCATTTCAAATGGACGGGGAGTATGCCAAAAAACATATCTCCCAAATTGTTCACCAATGTTTAATATTATTGACGGGGAACATCTTAGATCTCCGAAAGATGCTTAATGAAGCGCAGGCGTCATCCTTGCGAATTGTACTTAAAATGAACATTTCCAAGACTGGAATCATGACAAGTCAAATTACCTACACTTTTACCTAATATAAATGTAGTTAATGACGTCATGGTTGGACGTCTCCTATGTGTTGAAAATAGCTCACAGGGAACAAAGATCGAAGATCGCTTTAGGTTAGGATAGCGTAACTTTCCAAAACTGAATGACGTATTCAAACTAACTCTTACGCAATACCTGGAGCCAAAGTTTCGTGACCAAATTCCTATTCCCCTATTTTAACATGGACGCTCACAAAGCAAAATCTACACAAAATCAAATTTTCACAGTAGGCAACGGCATGGCTCATGTTAGGAATAGCTCTCAGTGGACGCGTGCCGGACATAGAAATTCAGTACAGAACCAAAGCTAAAGGTGTCGACATGACAATCGTGAGATTAAAATGACAGTGAGTAGGTCATCTGGTTCGTAAAGAGGGCGGTCGGTGAATCAAGGCACCCTCTGAATGGTGACCAATGTAGGAATTGATATCTATAGGTCGACTATCCATCCGAAAGTTGGGCCATTTTACCAAGATGGTAGGAAAACACAAATACGATCAACATGGGCCCAGAGAAAGTGGCGTGACAAAGGGATGATCTATGGCTTTACCCAGCTACATAGCTCACCGGGTAATTGGCCCTGAGTAAGTGAGTAACAATGCAAACAAAGTATCTCACGTTTTCTATATACTCGTACATATGTATTTATATATGTACCCGTCAAACTGTCGTCTAAACCTGCCATATTTCTAAATCGTAGTGTACATGTACATTTTACGCAACTCGTGTACCAAGGAAGCAATATTAAAAGCACAAAATACATATTATCATCATTACAATCAACTTATTCTTGTTCACTGCTGGACATAAGCCTCTCCAATAACCAACCAACCGCTCTTGTCATCCAACTGCTGGCAGCCACTTTGCGTACATCGTCACTCCCCTTAGCCGGAGAGCATTCTATGCTACGTTTGCCAATCCAAATCTCTGCTTCCAACTCTTATCAGTTCTGCGATAGATATGACCAGCACAATGCCACCTTAGCTTGCTAATCTTTTGGACTAAGTCAATAACGTTAATTATTATCTGTCTGATCACCTCGTTTCTAATTAAATTTTTCAGAGGACTCCGAACATTGTCCTCGGCGTAGCTCTCTTAGCGATCTTAAATTCATGGCCCAGTCGCACTGTGAGTTAGAATACGTAATAAATTATTTTAATTAAACGATATGAAATCTTAGAGCGTTTTTTGGATTTAATACGATTTAGTGTAGCGTTTAAGCGTCCAATTCGCACAGTGTAACTGCGGGTAGGTTGAATTATTCATCACTCAATAGCAGAGCGGAGCAGGGATTCGTTACCTGCACCTTACCTTATGTTACTAAATGTTAGCGACTTGTGAAATTACTTGGTAATATTGAAGCTGCAATTAGTTTTAGTGCGAGAAAAATGTTTTTTTTTTAACTAATCTGGCTTAACAACGACGAAATACGTTTACGTCCTGTGTAACTGGCGTTTATATTATTTATGGCTATAGATTACATTTGGTTAGGCACGCCACGATGATACGCCGTGGCTACGCGAACATACTTTATTCATACCCTGTATTTGCATGCTATCATTATACAACAAACAGTACAAGAATATAACTCAACAATTTTAAGGTCGACAACTCTATGAAGCATGAAATATGAATTCATCAGTTTATACGTATTTATAGATGTGATACTAGAGCCTAGCAATAACAATGACAGTAGGATTCGCTAAGCACGCAGCATTTCTCTATACAGAGTATAATTTTAATAGAAATAAATAAATTAGGCCCTCTTCTGGTGAATCAATTACTAGACATTATGAATTTTCACACTCAGTGTAAAAATACTTATGGCATATTTTCGATATAGGTACATAGAATATTGATGTGCCATTAGCCGTGTAATCTAATCTGACAGTTGGCGGTGTTTGACTCCTAACAGAGTAGTCACCAGTATAGGCGAGGTGTATTCAAAATCACTTTTTGTAAATAAAACAATAAAGGTAAGTCATGATACATGTTTTAAATAGCGGGGCACAATTGCAGATAGCTACAGCGGAAGGTAATAATCAAGCAACATTTAATAATAGAAATTTAAGGCTAAGAAGGTTCATAGAAACATTGCAGCGCTTCCGCTAGTAAAAATAATGTGTGATCATGATGTACATCGAAAAGAAATTATTATATTACTGACGCAACTAATACTTCACATGTTCACACGTTCACGTGGTAATCGTTTAGCCGTTATATCAGTGTACACTCACGTAATAAATTCGCATATCATACCGTAGCTAATATTTCGAAAAACTGTTCACCGCCTATTTACACTGTGGGGTATAAACGTAACCAGTGGTACGCTAGACTGTTCTACACTTCTCTGCCTACCTCTTCAGGGATTACAGGCGTGATGTTACATTAAACTGAAGTCTGAATCAAACAGTCACTAATTAAACATTTAATAATAAATACTAACCATTTAACTAAAAATAACAGCCCAACAACAATGGTCACAGATAAATATTGTGAACATTTCGTTTCTCCGTAGATAGATTTTTCCGCATTAACTAGAGCGGATATTTGAGAAAGGTTGATGGAGAAATCCTGTACATAGTATTTTTGTTCCCTTCTGTTATCCATACTAAGTAAAGGATAAATAAATATTATTTTTTGTCACATCACAGTAAAGTAAGGCTTTGGAAGGCAATGCAAGAAATGAATGAATGTAGACAGTAATGTAACACATTGAGTGAATGATAAATGTTGTTCAAAATTGTGTAGAGCTTCGAGAACTGCTGCAAATATTATGAAGATTGTATAGATTTTTCAGGAAAATTATACCAGCTTCGAATTATTTATCTTAAATTTTAAAATTAGTAATAATCCGTTTATAATTATCGTGGGACCGAACATCTTTTTTACTTTAGAATATGTTTGGATCAAATCACACGAAGAAAATCAAATCATCGATCTAAAGATAAAACCATTATTATGGAATAACCTTTTGATATAACAAAGTAAACCTGAATATAAATATTTTTCAGAACCATGACTATGATAGGATTTAATTCATGAAAACTTACTAATATAAAAAAACAGAAATCAACACTCAATGTTTATTTTCTTGATACATACGTAAATATGTTACTGTCATACACCCAACTAATTGTCAAAAATCGCGATAACGGCAGTGCAAGCGCAGGCGGAAACAAATATAACAATTGCATAATGGCCACAACTAGGAGTAGATTATGAGTATTTCATAAGTTTATTTACCATTTGGAATCAAAATATAGATAGGTTCCGATGACCTTAAACGATTAGGTCTATCCGCGATTTGTTTGTTATGGTACACATGCAAAACTTTGATTTAATTTATAACTATTGCCAATTCAATATTATATAAAACATCACAATTTTACCTTGCAGTAAAATTAATTTGTAAAAGTTAACAGATGTTGCAAATTAATTAAATCTTACCAAAAGATGTCGTATCATAATATAATTAAGCATTAATCGACAAAGGAAAACCCGACACGCTGCCAAGTTATAATTTAAACTAGTTTGAAAAAAATTATCTAATGTTTAAATTAGTGTTTCTATTCTTTTTTATACACTCAATCCGTGCCACTTCATCATCATGTTTTCTTTCAATACAATAAACAAATATATTGGGACATCTTCACATATGACCATCTGATCTCAAAGTAGGTTCGAACCTATATTACGTCACATGGATGGTTGATTAACTACATACACACAATAACATACATATTATATTAACAAATACTTGTGGGCAGCATACAAATATTTATTATGCCTGAGAATCAATCCCAGCTCGTCAGTCAGGATTGTTGACCTTTGGACCAATGGGCCGATCAAATTGAATTCTCTCAATTCTTCACGTCAATTGTTTTTAGTCTTTTTACCTTTGGTTGTAAAGACTGAACAGCTAATAACAAAATGGGTCTGTCCTATCCCATTTAAAACTCTAGATTAATCTTTAAGATTTTCATTACGTTTGACTCTGTTCCACCAATTAATTTATAGGAACTTATCTGTCAAATCCCTGAGATAGGAATTAATTTTGATTCAAGATGTAAGAACCATATCAATTTTACGACTTGCTAAGTTGATCGCTTCGAAGACTTGTGTAACTCAAATAGAGTGATGTAAAGGAAACTTGTTTATTTATTACAGCATAATATACATACCTGTTTCGGTTAAATATGTTTTATAACACGGCCATAAGTATTCGAGAACAACTCGGCAGAATAAACGATAGTAAAGTTCAGTAAAATTACAAAGCATATGAATTTATAAACTATTTAGATAAATGTATTAATCACCTGCTTAGTAAAATTTTTCAATATTGCAACAATTTTTCGATGAATACCATATAACCACGGAAATATTAAACGTGAGAGTTTTACATTTACCGGCTAATATAAATGTGGGTAATAACAGCGCAGATGGCTCTGAAACATCAGCGAAAATTCACAGACTTGTCTGATGTTCAACCGTCACGCGAGATGTTATCTGAGTTCGCCACCGATATCAACAGGAGTCGCGGGCAAGACGGTAAGAACACATCTCACATGACACCGTGTACGAATAAAAATAATTTTCATCTGGTATCCTGAAAATGTAGCTTTCCTAAGGCGATGTTTTGGGCTCATTGTCGTGGAGATGAAAAAGCGTTAAAACTAAAGCTCATAAATGAAAATCTTATCTGCGTTTCTCGCTCAACTATTAGAGAAGTTGCGTTATTAAAAGATCCAAATGCTCGTTTAACGCTTTGTTTTTGAATAATCAGTGACGATAACGTAAACTTGCCGGGACGAAAATATTTTAAATTGCCCTATCATGTCACGGTACCATCCTTTACAACGGCATTTCGCCAACGTTGTGCGGCATTCAATGCGAAAATATTTTGCTTACGCGACGGCACACATGAAGAGTCTCATGTAGTTTTCAATTTTACTGCTAAATGCGCTGAAACTCTACTTGGGTTCTTGCCTATTGTTATTATATAAAACATTTACTGTATGTTGTTGTATAAAACTTTCAGCGTGTTTTTGGATGACAAATTACACAGAACGGCAAGTTTTTCGTAATGTTCCAAGTCTATGGATATTTCATTACATTGGAATATACTCGTGTTATTATGCACCAATTTTATTGAAAATAGCCTCGTCCGCCTCGTTGGGTCAGTGGCTCCGAGCGCGGCGGCTGATCAAGTTGTCCTGGATTCGGTTCCCGGTCTAGCGGAATTGGATTTTTGAATCACATTTTCATATACGTATTTATCAGTCGTGCATTTCGCTGCTATCTCACCAGATGGAAAGAAAAATGCAGCCTAGGATTTAGCATGCTTGCCTAGAATGCTCCTATTTACTCTTGTCTTGTACAATTCCATATTGTATAAATCAGGAAAAATTGATACCGGCAGCGAATTCCACACTTACACTGGTAGCCTGTGCAAGAAACAATTCAGGGATACGTTTAGTCCTGTTCCATTCGTGCGTCCGCGCCTCTTCAGACAGTACAGGCGTGATGTTAAGTATTTATTTCAAACAATCTTGCAGGCGAACACAAATTTTAAGTGCAACACAATGTTTCTACTTACTTATTATCGACATCTTGTTTTATCGTTCTAAAGGTGCTCTTTTAGTATTTGGTTTAGGGCTATATAATATAGATATTATTTTTTATTACAAGACTTAAAACGTATCTTGGAAGTATATTATCACCTGCGTCTCAGCAACAAGCTGGCCCTACCATTTTTTGAACAAATATTCGAAATTTTAATCTGAGGAAAATTAAGGATCCAAACTTTGATTTTAAAAATATTATGTCCTCGGGCATGTATTGAACATACAAGTGTATAGGTACTCTAATAATGACATAATTATAATACATCACATTACAAATTTTTATCTACCTTTTACAATGCCAATTAATATAATTAAATATACTTGACATTGTCAAGTTAAAAATTTATATGGACTTATATTTTATATTACTCAATATTTAGAGTAATAACCTATTTAGAGATACTAAGATAAGCAGTTAATTTAAGCAGTTTTATGTGCTATCCTAAACTTGGTTAACTAAAAAGTTAGTTACGAAACATTAGTAAAATATCAATAATAGTACTTACCTACATCTAGTTGGATAACGTTTATTAAAATG
>DWDU01003999.1:0-11136 GCA_018245575.1 Jemadia suekentonmiller
AAACGTAACTGGTGAAACGTGGGAATGTTCTACATTCCTCTGCCTACCTCTTCAGGGATTACAGACGTGATGTTACGTTTTTTTTTTTAAATACTCTTTAAGTATGGTACCAAAAAAAACATTAAAAAGGCATAAAATAAAGGAAATCCAATGCTTGAATACAATTCAAAAAAGGAAGTTTAATAAAGCTCAATAAAATGGTCGCGCTTTCAACAGTTTACGGGCGTTTTACCGAATAATGGAACAGTTTAACCCTCACTCACGCGAGCTGAAACGTCACGTGACGCGCCGCAACTGTCAGATTTAACGTATTTATTTACACTTGATAACGTAACGCCTAGATAAAATCAACCGTTAATTAGTATACATGAAATTTTGTAGAGCAAATAAAATACTACTTAAATAAGAAGAGCGTATAGACAACACATAACAACAAATAGTGATATTGTCATTTTGCTGTTACGACTGTGTCATTGGTCGTGTTTAGTTGCAAGCGCCGCTGCCGATCAAGAGGTCCTGGGTTCAAATCCCAGATTAGACACTATTTGATTTTTCTAAATTAGAATTTCTAGTAGTGGCTCAGAGTTTAGATATGTGTCTGGTGTATGGCAACAGGCTCACCACTTAGTCCATAGAGGGACATAAACGTAATTGGTTATACACGGGAGTGACCTACACTCCTCTGTCTACCTCTTAGGGTATGACAGGTTACGACCTTCACCGATACCTCAGGTGTGGACTGTCGACTGTTTACTGATCGACCATTTTATGAGTACCAATCTAGGTAAGCAACAGCTGTTTAGCTTAAAATCGTGTCACCACTAAACATAACAAAATTTGTATAACAAAGTCAAAAGCTTAAATAAACAAAAATGCAAAAAAGACAAATTACACTTTAACATCTGAATTTTGAAGCGGAGACCGTAATAAGAAAATGATGGCATGTAAAACGATTCCAGCTGCCAAGTTCGCGCTACCTATTTGAATTTTGTTTACGCAACTTGTTTAAACAACACGCCTCGAACGCTGAATTAAGCTGATTTTAATTCGCCGCCTTAATTATCTTAAAGAACTTAGCAATTTGAAAATTGAACCCGAAATAATTTCCCGTAAATTATGCTGCGAAATTTAACATAAACGTTGCGTAAAGCTTAACTTGAGTTGCATGTCAGGCTTGATTAATAACCCCAAAAACTGGGAGGTGATAAAAAAATTAGGTTGTGATAAATTAAATTAAATGTTTATAAATAAAATGTTTAGAATTCTGTCAGTAACGTATAAAGACTATTCTAATTTTGGATTTGCAATACCTTGAAAAGTCAGCAGTCACGTCTGACACCCCGCGGAGTAACAGCCATGAACAGTTGTCGCTGGCCACAAACAATACTGACAAAATTAAGTAAGAAGTCTATGAATTTTCGTTGCAGTTGTTAAAAGTTGCCCATGAGACCACCTTTACTTTTTATATTCGCATATTCCTCCGACTTAATTACTTTAAGGACTCTGTACAATTATAGATGTAGATGGCTGTAATCATGTAAATTGTCATGTAAACAGCTTATTCTGTGCACATTACACATTATTTATTGTAATAACTGTTTTTTATTGTCTAAATGGCATATATAGATGTTCCTCTTCCTCTTTAAATCTAAACTTTTTTCCTTCCTCTTTAAATCTAAACTCTTCTTTTTCGAGCTATTTTTTATAGAAATATTCAGCATATAAGTAACATTGCTTTATAATTTATTTGGTGGTTTTTTTCGATACCATGATATTTATTACTGCGAAAAATATTTTTTTTTCTAATAACGTCCCTTTATACTAACTAATAGTAGTATTTGAGTAACATCACATTATTATTATAATTTCTAACTGACATTTTACGGAACAATTCTTATTCAACAATTATTCAATCTCAATTTTCAAAATGCGCGACCGAAAAATAACTGGCCTACTTACCGGGTTAACTAACCATTGTAGTAAAAAATTTGAATTCTCATTTAATCGTAAGTTTTTCCACCCTTTCGAAATCTGATTTAACAATTTTACGCTACAATAGTTTTTTCTGACCTTGCCTTTTTATAACATCAATAGCAAAGCAATCCGATCGTGATCGTACGAAGAGCTAGGCCCAATTAGCTTCACTCAAAAAAATATTTTTTCCTCGTCTGCACAATTATTAGATGTTGAACAATTGCCACAAAAATGTTTTTAGTAATAGAAAATAAAAGGTTATTTAAACATCAACTAGATACATTTCTAATATGACAATTCTAGTTGCAAGTTAGAGACAGCGCTGCTGTGTGATTCATATAAAGGCTGTCTACAATACTTTAGTAATAATATCGTAATATACATATAAATTATACGATTTTCGACGTATTACAATATCATCAGCTCCTGATATGTATAAACCGCATGTACATTAGTATCTTAAACAATTGAGTCTATATATTTATTTATCTTTTTATTTTCTTTATTAATAGTTGAAGTCTGAAAGGTTTTAAGCAGGTTTTTTTCGTTAGTCTTAATTCAACTAGATTCGTGCACATTAATTTCGACTGTAACATATTTGTAACAAATCTGTAAATTATCTAGTAGGTAGGATTATAATAATGAGATCAGTTACCCTAACGACGCGCCGCGGAGCCATGGGAAAGGTAAACATGAAAAAGATGGGAACATTATACCAGTAATTCCAGAATTAGTGTGATAGCTAATAACCGTACATAAAGATAATAGTAACAACCGTATAAGTAAATAAATTAATGCGCCGGTATGATTTCATTTTGAACGCAAATTTTTAACACCTTGAAAACGTTCACCTGACAATTACAACAGTCACATAGACTTATATTAGTATATTAAATTTTTACAATCATTCAAAATTTGTAGGAGCATAACTCCTACATGAAGACTATTGGTCGTACCTTATTTATTTATTTATTCAAGTTACGTATTTATGTAATTTTAAAAACGTAACATTACGCCTGTAATGCCCGAAGAGGTAGAAATTTTATGTTTGTATTAAAATATAAATCCGGTATTTATGTCATAAAACATAAAGTGCTCTCAGAAGTGAATGAGTTGTCGCTCCGCCGCAGTCCAATCGACCATTCAGCACGCGGCGTGGCCATAAAATTAAATAAATCCGTTATTTTTCAGGCTGAGAAATGTGCGGTCGGCTGCCGGTCAATCGGGCGGCACGATAACGGTGTACATTTGTAAAGATTTCGCTGGGCTCGCCGCCCGAGACTATTCGCCCGCACACTGGCCATACGTTTAGATAGAGTTTCTCAATACCAGAAATGACGATTTATTTTACTTAATATTTCGTTTAGATACGGGATTTTAAAAAAATATCATTACATGTCATGTTATTGTACATTTTGTTACTATTTAATCGATTATTAATTTGTTACTATATGTTTATCAAAAAATATTATACATGTTTATTTGTTAGTAGTTAAAAGATGTTGCAATTTTATAATATACGTCGTAGGTGCCTCATAATTTAACTGCTGAGACGTCATCGTACCTGTCTCTATCGTATAAGCAATTAGCAAACACATACGGACACAGTACAATAAGGTTCCTTAGGAATATGAATAGCACCTGTGACTAACGTGGATCAGAATATCCCTTCTATGTGGAACTGTGCTGAAGCGAACACCGTGAGGTGACTGGTACCTACCTATAAAAATAAACAGTTAAAAAAAACATTGAGATATGGCACAATTTGGAACTGAACAGCTAAATATCATGCAAGTCGCTTAATGTTAAGTGATAATAGTGTATGTACGTTATATGGAACGAAATAAAAAGATGCTTCTTTACCAGTTTTCTCGGAGAAGCTCAGTAGTGAAATAATAAAAAGTAGTGTTCATCTACGTAATACAATACACTAATACAATACAAAATACACTAATACAATACACTAATAATTGTATGGAACATCTAGCGACTTCCATACTCACAACCGAAGCCTGTTACTAGTGCGGATAATCTGGGAATAAATGAAAATTGATTTTAAGATTGTGTGTCGTGAGCCTCGGAGCGTTGACAAATAATACAGCTTTACTCCCGCGCTCTCGCGTCTATTGGACCCCTGTTTCTTTTGTGTTGTTTTGAGGTAGAACAAGTATGTATTGCTTGTGTAACTTATAACTGCTAGTGATATCGATATACAATAGAAGTACTATTTTCATTAATAGACTACATCTATTTAATGCATTAAAAATGGAGAGGCAGAATACTTTTAATTTAAATAAAAACTGTATTGATAGTCACTAATATGAAAAATATGCTATACATGAACTAAATAAAAAATAGATATTAGCTAAGGAAGCATATTAAATATTCAGCGCGGGCCGATAAGGACGTAATCTAGTCCTAACGATAGACGATGGTAAAGAGCATTGATAAGACCTTTAAGTGAGCTAACGAGAGAGACAGAAATAGGTAACGTTACTGACACGAATACATTACATTTTCGTTGCCTCAAAAACGTAAGCGTATCTTTTCACCTTTATCCGACGTGTATCCGTCCCTATCACTGACCATCTGGCCATATTGGCAATGGATCTGTGGTCCAGTCTAAACTTCGGCCGCTTTAATACATCTCACGAGAAAACTGGACATCTTCGAAATGGTGAGGCGGTACTTCACGCCCGAGCAACTGCTTATTTTACACCAGGCGAATTGCGATTTTTCATGGAGTGGGTACTGCTGCCACCTACGCCAACTGTATACCTTGAATGTATAGAAGAAACTGATAGTGGCAACACTGCATAGCCTTTTGAGCACAGACGCAGATTTGTTAGTCTGGTAGTTTCCTATCGGATATATTTTGAAAAGTATGCACAAAAGCTACATAATTTGGTTGCACCTGCTCCGTTTTACCATTGGACGTATAGTCGCATCGCAGAGTAGGTACTCGTAACATCCATATCTTATATACACACCTCTCTGAGCAGGATGAAGTGTTTCGCTAAATCTTTTCCACTATAGTCTGCGAAAGTGTGAAACTCCCTGCCGGCGTTTATTTTTCCAGATGCATATATCCTGGAATTGTTCAAGACAACAATGTATAATTCCTTTCTTGGCAAGCGCTCTACATCCTAGGAAGTATCTCGCATTCCATCTCATGATATTACAGTCAAACGCGAGACTAATGCTAAATAAAAATAAAAAAGTTTAGCGCGTCATAAAAGTCTATTTACGGACGAATGCCTAACTAAGAACTATTCCATACGTTTCATATACATATGTTAATGGATAAAATAATGAAAGAAAAAATTAATCCGTAAATGATGTATACAAACGCTGTCATTGGTATAATTGATTAAACTGTACCAAAAATGATTCACAGCCGGCATGAGGGTGTCAATTAGCAGACGGGGGGTGAGGGGTTGACGGCTACACGTGACGTCACTCATCTGCATCACATCCACCGCTGATGCAAATTTAAACACACTTTATATTCTTCTTTTTCAACGCTCATTTTTTCCTGAGCGTCAGATGTTCCTCCCAAATAAGATTCAAGTAAAACGCTGATGAAGATTACTTTTTCATTTCTTTTCTTTCCTTAAATAATAGTAAACTAACGGTAGGTATATGTTTCTAACAATAGTAGCAGAAAATTTTTTTCACCAATTAAGTCAGAAATCATAACTACACCTGTCTATATTTGTCAGTTTTACATCACAAACAAGATAACCGCATTTAAGTAGGTCAACAAAACTACCCACGTACAAGTATTTACCAAGTTTAAATCTTTTGAATACAATTACATTTTAATATTACCAAATTAGCAGTATTCGACGCCGTGCGTAGAATTGGTATCGGATTTACTAAGAAAATACACACTAATATATACATAGTGTAATAATCACCTTAGTACACACGTTATTCCACCATTCCTAATTTTTATATACGAGTATATCACCCTTTACACTGGAACAGTAAATGTATACGAGCGTCAATACGACATTTAGATCATAGAAGTTACAATTAAAACTTCCCCAATTTATTCCAACCCATACCGAGGTTGAATATTCGAAACACGTGAGTAGAATGAAATTGTATTCACGACAGATAAATTAAATACGCATTGCGAACGCATAATATGCTCATTCATTCAATTATATAAATGGTTCGACGCTACGGTGACCTGAGTTAACTCAATGACGTTGAAATTATGCAGCGTGAACGCATTACTTCACGAAACTAATTGTGAAAATAATAAAAGGTTTCATAACATAAAAAAAAGTTTAAATTCGTGGGAATTTAACGCAGTGTAATGAGTAGCGTAAAAAATTCCTTTTACTGTTCAATATTGTAAAAGAAGTGGGACATGATTAAGTTTGGGGCTTAATATCCGGCGGGAAGGCGCAAGACATAAAATGCAGTGTGGGATATAAATAGGGTTGCTCAATCAAAGGCCGTTTATGTGTGATTCATTTCAATGCTTATGTTTATTAAAAAAATCAGGATTTATGCATTATATTTATGTTTGAAACAAAATTAGAACTTATACTCATCATCATTATCATCAGGCTATTCCAGTCCAATGTTAGACATAGCCCCTAAGGGGTTATACCCATAATCCCCACTTTGGGCATGCGGGTTGGGGATACTTATACACAATATGAGAAAGAAAAATTGTTTCACTTATATATAATAATAAAATATTATATATAATAATATACATATAATATAATAAAATATGATTTATTAATTTTAATATTATTGTTGTGCGCAGTGGGCAGACTTATTGTTAGTGCTAGTGCCTACTGTTGGCTTTATTTTACTTATCTTAATCAATATTTACAATACGAATTGTATATAAAATAATTCGGTAACTACTAATAAAAGCAAGTGGATAAGTTCTCCTTTACGTAAAACAACGAAAATGTCAATTATGACAAATAAACAAAAACACAGATAGTTAAATTTGGAGGAAAGTGTCAGTTAGCTACAACCCTACTAACTTGCCACATCGACTGGCCAGGAGCAAATAGACGGGCATTGTAGCAGTAGGGTAGCGGCACCGTCACCGAAACACTGCAATTTTCCGCTACACAATCGGACGAACAGCGTATTTTGCACCTTACGTCCATACTTTAATAGATGTTATACATCTCGAAATTAAATACCATAGCGTAGTTAGCACGGGGGGACAGGGACGTGTGTATGACGTTATAAAACAAAATTGAAGCCACAAGGGCGCTCGACACGGATCTAATTAAATGATAACAGCGATCTAAGATTAATGTCCCGTAGTAAAGAGATCACAGACTAGAATTCTTAATGTTTTGCATTCACATAAGTCCGTGTCTAAAATCAGGTTCCGACAAATTCACAGAATGTTATAAAATTACACTTTAAAACGTCACTCATTATTACATTATATTCAGCTATGTCTATTTCATTAAAAACATAAAAGGAGAAAAATTACTCTCATTCTGTATTCATTCTTACTTAGCTTGTAATTAATATGACGATGTCATTAGTATAATTAAATTTTGTCTCGTTTGCCTTTCTAAGAGAATAATTAAAGTGGTAAAATTGACGGTAGACGTTTCGGCAGTTATTACAACATATTATATTATGTTATTATTTTCAACCCACGTCCGACCACCGTTGGGCATAACCCTCTCGCAAAACTTGGCAAGGACTGTCATTTTATTAAAAAAAACAATAAGGTTTACTGACATATTTATTCCATATCTTTAGAGTCCAATTTTTTAACATGCACAGTCGCATAAATTTAAATGTTAATTTAAATTTATTTTTATTTATTAAATTTAATTTACGCTAAGTAACTTTTTAAATTTCTATGCCTATTTCCATAAATTGTTTTACCTTACAACAATAGACACAAATATTTTAGAGACAAATTTTTTCAATTGAATATTTACGTTTGAATTTTTTAAGTAGCATTGTGCCAATGTTCAAGCATGATCCATTCTTGTTCTCGTTCAAAATTCGGCTAGACCAGTTAGATGTTTAGTACGATTTTACTTTAATTACATATTTTACTATGGAAAACACATTAAAGAGTCAAATCCTCTAAAGGTGAATAATTAGGTTTACGGATCTGTTCTTTAAATTTCAGTTTTGAGTGCCCAGTGTGCGTTAACTTGCTCTACTATACTTAGGCTTTAATTTTACGATTTTACGTTGACGAGCGTTAACAAAGCCAGCAAATAAAATCTCACCTGCACTTCTAGCTCACTTATCTTGATGAATTTCATGAGATTTGGTTCATTTTAAAATAGAAAGAAAGTAGCTTGATAACTGATTTTTAATAAATTATTTATACTAATACATAAACGGGTCTGTTGTATCTGATCGCTTAATATTTTATTTATTTGTCTATTTCGATCACGACAAAAAATCTTATAGGTACACCGAATTTATCGAAATTTAGTGTGGTGATAAATTTTTATCGGGATGGACATATGGTATATTTTTTACAGCAGGAAATTTCATCATTTCCACAGGAAAGCGAGCGTAGTCCTTGATAACTAACTGACTGATAGTCTTCTTATACACGTCTATTAATATAATTTACCTATGTAAATGTCGACATTTAACTATGTCATAGGCAATGATAGCCTAGTGGATTGAAATTCGACTTCTCACTCCGGGAGACCGGGTACAAATCCTAGCGCGGACCTCTTAAAAATTTGCGTTTTAAGTTTAAATACCACTTGCTATAATGATGAAGGAAAACATCGTGAGGAAACGTACACTCGTTAGACATCTCAAAAAAATGAATGTTCTCTAAGGCGTGTGAAGTCTCCCAAGCCGCACTTCGCCAGCGTGGCAGACTATGGCCTTAACCCTCTGATTCAGACAGGTGACCCATGTACCAAGCCAGTGGAACAATGTAAAAGGCGAAAAAAATATACAATTAAAATTGATTTTTTTATAGTGACATCGCAATTGTTCTTAGTCTTCGGACCCTATACACATTACACAAGCAAAATTTTATATTTTTGCATGTCTCTCTCATTGTATTATTTTCATCAAATGACATCAAATATGTATAGGTACGTAATTTAAAATCTAAGAATTTAAACATTCAAATAAAATCTCCTATCATTATTCCCTTTTCACAGTTTTAATATCTATGAAATGGTTTAATAAAGCTTTATTTATATACACGTCCCTAAATCCGTACCTTCCACCCACAAAGCATGACGTAATGCACAACAATGCTATGATGCAAAATTTATGCGACCGAGCTTTCTCACGACCTTCAACCAGCAGTTAGAGTAATCTTTATTTATTCTGCGGTTCAATGGCAAAGCCGAACCTAATGGAGTGTAATCCCGACTTCGTATTAACACCACAGTAACGATTGGGGGAACGACCAATGCAATAGCGTCATGCCACTTGATAATCGTAAGCGACACTAGAAATCAAAGCGCCAAAACAAATATGGTTTCATTTTAGCTATTGTGTTTTCCCATTTATATATTTAATTTTGTTAGTGTAAACGTAACTGGTGAAACGTGAGATTGTATCTATGTACTACATTCTTCTTGCTACCTCTTCGGGGATTATATATATTTGTTCCGTTGGTAGAGCGGTTGCTAACGCAACTGCTGATTAAGCGGTCCTGTGTTCGATGTCCGGGATGTGCAAATTGAAAATTAAATTTTTTTATAATTTTAAATTTGCAGTGGCCCCACTGAGTCCCCCCATTTCGTGGTAGAACATAGTACAATTAGTGAATCTTGGGCGTGTACTTAACTCTTACCTATTCTGCTTACCCCTTAGGGGAAATACAATCGTTAATTTATAATTTAAGTCTATTTCTGCATTTGAAAATGGTAGGTGAAAAAATATTGTTAAAATAAACGAACGGTTAGTAAATTACAATGCAAATAGAACAATTGTTGTTATAATAATTTTGTATTACGGTCTGTTGCGTTGTTTCTCAACTTCAGACCTCAGATGTAAAAACATATTTGCTATCAAATTCGAATAGGACGGATTCTAATACTTATTACGCCTTTATAATATGTTACTGGCACACGTGAAGAATGTACACCCATTCAACACATTTAGGGCAAAACTTGCTGATTATATTAAATCTATTACTACTATTGGCTAAATTAATGTGTTGAATGGGTATCGACAAGTCTGCATGTATTGATAGCGAACTTTTTATAACTTACCTTTTCTACAGAATTGTTCTCATAGAAGTGACTGTTTAATGTCTTTTTTTGAGAATAAAAATCTTTAAACCTGAACCTAAACGTAATTTCGGTCATACTAATTTAGGCTGCTAATACATACTAACACATATCAATTAACACAAAATACATTGCTATTATTATTCATTATTATTATTCAGTATTATGTGAAATAAAAATACAGAAATTAATTTGCATATTTTCATATTCAAAGCTGCTATGTCGTCCGTTTTTGTAACCAGACTTCATATTCATAGTAAAAGCCTATAGAAAATGGTTTCGTTTCAAATAACGATCTCATTTGGCTCATTATCCCGGCTTATGGCCGGTTGTTTTGATTGGGGCGCATAATTCTCGCGTTTTGGGCGACATACGTGCAGTGGTCTGACGTGTGCTAATTGAACACTTCAACTTTTGATACGTACAGTGATACTAATTCATTTTAACAAAAGGTAATACAACCACAGAGTAGGCACTACACAAAATAAAAATAACGTTAAAATAAAGTATAAAGGTACTTGACAGGCTATAGGTACTTGAATTACATTTACCCATTCTTTGTAATGAGCACATTTACAGCGTCAAGACCAGTCAACGTTTAATCAAATTTTTGCCTACTTTAATATTCGCGTCGGTCAGACCTATCATTTTAAGCACAGGCACGAGCCGGCACGCGGCGCGCACGCGTCGTCCGTGGGCTATCTCTCTAATGCGTATGCGCATGACACCAAGGGCTATAATGACTACACTTATGATTTTGCTATTCTCAAAAGTCATACCCTTTGTACCAACATATAACAATTTATAATACTGTTAAAACGTTACATCAGGCCTATAATCCCCGAAGAGACAGGCAGAGGAATGTAGAACATTCCCACGTTTCACCAGTTACGTTTACGTCCCACTATGGTATAGGTGGTGAGCC
>DWDU01004000.1:0-11135 GCA_018245575.1 Jemadia suekentonmiller
TATCTAACTTACTTTTTTCAGGCTACTACATAATGTGTACATGTCTGTACTCAAAACTGCGTAGTCATACCTATCATACAAATCCATAGTATTGTAAACGTGAATAATAATTATTAACCTCTTGAAGTTACACGCAATAATAATTTCTTAAAATGAAATCAAATAGGAGTATAGGAATTCGCGCCTAATGAAAGGTAAAACGTGTGTACACACGCGCGCGCGCGCACACACCACCGCGATCACCGAAACAAAACAAGTCATTCAATACTGTAATGCACGAGTAGAAATTAGCACCTAGGATGTAGGTTAGGAAATATGACCAAGAGCCGATGTTGATATTTTAGGATTGGTGTACTTTAGTTACTTCCGTACTATTATGTGAAATAGCGGCTTAATGTGAGATAAATAATGTGTTTTTTTTTAAATAATCCAACGATTATCGATATGATTTTTGTTTTGCATTTTGTTCATGATACTACATACAATATAATATGAATCGTACTGGATTTCGTAACAGACAATAATTAGAGAAAACAATAGTTTGATCCTCGTGTTACAACATATGTATTTTTGGAAATACTTACGTTCCCAAAATGTTTGTGATTTTAAACTAGTAATTTATTATCAGACATACATGTATGCTGTGTTAATATACAAGAACCAATACTCACTTCAATCCCTGCAATAACAAGAGATTTACAAAACAAAAGCAACAGTATGTACAAAAGTTTTTACGCAATATAATATTAAATAACATAAAGGCTTGGGAACTAATTACCACTGTTTTTCTATAGTCTTTGTTTTAATATTGAAGTCCGTAAAAAGAAAACAACGAGAACGGCTTGACATTAATAGATGCTGACGACCACCTATCTCTTATTCTATCATTCTCATGCCGAAATAACACTGAAACAGCTATCTCACGGTAAAGACTTAATAGAAAAGAGCTTTTCATTTGATTTCTTGTATCAAACTGTCCCATATACGGAATATACAAAGTGGATGCATAATCAATATTTAGAACTAATGTGATTTTGACGTTTACTACAATAAATTTTAAACCTAAATTTTAATTCGACATACGAAATTAGTAAACTAGTAAAAATAATATGTTAAATGTAATTTTTATAATCGTCATAATATTCCAATCCAATACACGCGATTATGTGATTGTTATAGGACGTCGTGCTTTCATGTCAAAGTTAATAGAACCGTGGAATACTAAAAAAATAAACATAGTTGGTGAACTTCATATTCAACATTTTAGAAACGTTTACTGAGACAGTAATTCCATACTGCCAGTGCCAGGTTCGTAATCAACATAGAACCTGAGCACACCGTTATAAAACATAATGCACTAGTCGTTTCATAGTGGATTCAAGGGGGCCTTAATTAATTAATCTGAGCTTGTGTAATAAAGTTTCAGTTATCCGATACTTAGATCTTTAGTAGTAGTAGTAGTATTAGTGCTAGTATATAATACATGACCATGACTAAATAGTACTGTATAATTACGAGCTATTTATAGATTAATATAATCCGCCTGTACGTTTGGGTTAAGTATGGTCATGATAATATAATAGATAACGATAGCTTAGAAATATAATTAGAAAACTAATTCATATTTTATGCTATAAAATTTATAATTAATTAGAGATTTATGTGAACTGAGTTTAGATTGAATGCGGGCTTTGTTTGCTTTGAGTATGCAATGATAAACCTTGCCACTTGATATTTTCTGCTTCCATATGTCTTACAAATAAAGTATTATTACGGAACGTTTACGTACGTTCGTTGTATACATCTTTACAGTGGCTGCATTCACATCGTTAGATGCACGTGGAAGTGTAAGAGAATCATACAGGGCTACACAGGAAGGGGTTCTCAATCCTGAATTGAGTACACTGGCCAATTGAAAGAACAATTTAGACGTTGCGGGCTACACAACACCCGTACTGTGTCTTATTGGATTGTCAATTGATGCAGCGGGGACGAGGCTAGCCAATGGCAGCTCTATTGAGGCAATCACGAGCACCATTATTATTTGCACCGCACGAAGCTGCTTTCTCACGGTAGCTGAATGTCTTATACTATAATTTTCCTTTATCTGTAACACGCAGTAGGCTATCTATGACAGAAATGTAGATCGGCAACGCATACGCGGGATCAGTTCACAGCTTTACTGGAACATTATGTAAATATAAAGTTCACTATAAAAATTAATAAACATTACTTTTGTTACGTGTAAACAACTTTTCACTGTATTATACACGACCCTTATGCATAACAAACGAGCTATTACGACATCGGGCAAGCATTGATGAAGGACTATCTGAACGCAATTTATAAGATATTAAAATTTAATGGATGTAATAGCCAAGCCCGATAGGACAAAAGTGTACACTATTACCCTAAAGTTTTAGCGTATTGCGTAAGCGCATGTCAGCCGATCATTCTCGATTTGAAATTATGCAACATTTGTTAACTTCATTATTACTTTTTACTTTTACAGTCTTCAAGGTACCGTTATACCTTCTTGTATCGTAAACGTAATAGAGGAACATTTGTATCGAATAATTGGATGCTTAGAACCTAATTCAAATTTAATAAATAAATTTCGATCATAATCAACGTAAATTTTTCAACTTTGCTTTCCATAATTCAACCACGTTACATTTTAAATATAAGCAGTGATAGCCTAGTGGTTTGAAATTCGACCTCTCACTCGTGGAGCCCGAGTTCCAATCCTAGCGTGCACCTCTTAAGAATGTGCGATTTAAATTTAAATATCACTTGCTATTAAGAGTAAAGGAAAATATCCTAAAGAAACCTGCACACCTCAGATATTTTCAAAAAAAATTGATCGCTAAGGCGTGTGAAGTCTGCCAGCCCGCATTGCAACCAGAGTAGCAAACTATGGCATTAACCCTCCCATTCTAAGAGAGCCATATTCCAACAGTGGAAAAATAAAAGGGTCGGGAAAAAATACATTTTTAATACGTTTACAATTTTTAAATTAACAAATTTTATAATAAAAACCAAACGTTATATTAGTGTTCGGTGTGATAATTAAAGTAAGTTAACTTTTACAGGTAATTACGATGGGTATAACTATTGAGTTACACCCATCTTTAATCGTTAAACGTAACCATTGGGTTAAGATCATGTTTCGGTGTAGTACATCATAAACATGCATATAGATCGGATTTATTGTTTAATCAGATTACAGGAAGTATTAACAAAATATTTTTTTTCAAATACTGGTATTTATTTTTCCCATAACCTCTTAGAACACATTTATTTAATATATTTCTTTTCTGTAGTTCGCGCGACCATAAAACGTCATCAAACCGAATAAACGGACGGGCTAACAAAATTAACATAGCAAAAAATGCTCAGTTTCTCTTGTTAAGGCAACTGAATATATCTTCTGTACTTATAAGTGCGAAACGAAAGAGAAAATGATGTCGCATAGCATCACGAACGCGATCCCAACAAGGCGCGGCCGGAGATGCCTCGGCACCAATTGTCGCCTCAACCTTGAGGCGTATATATCGGGTTCAGGATATGATCGATCTATCTTTACATAAACAACATACACAAACTTTTGAAAACAAATCAATAAGAATCACAAAATCCAACAACAAATTAATGGCCCGGTGTCGAAAGAAATTAGATAAAATTTAATGTATTTGAATCTAACTACAATAGCCTTAAATTATTTTGTTACATACCTATGGCACATGTTACAAGTCTGTATTATACACATAAGAGATTTTCTATGCATATAGTGACTTATCACGATATCTCTGGAATTATAAGGCCTAGAGACTTAAAATTTGACATGAATATTTCTGTCGCTAAATAGAGATCAGCTAAGAACGAGTTTTACCTAATTCCACCCCCAAAGAGGATTGCGGGGACATAAACAATGGAAAATTTATATTTTCATACTACAGCTCCGATACACCTGAAATTTGATAGGTAACACCACATATTCCATAGTAGGAGTTAAATGTAACTAGTGAAATGTGAGAATGTACTTTACTCCTCAGCCTACCTCTTCGGGGATTACATGCGTGATTTTACGTAATAATTTCCTCAGCATCCCAAAAAACAGTGACCTTGCCCGCAGAGTTTGAAACTCTGAATTTCTTCGGAATCCGTGACGAAGTCCTTTTGAAGTCGATTGTTGTTTGATCTCAGAATCATAATAATGGGTCTTTTTGTTATAAGAAATACCCAATTATCATTACTTTTGGATCACCCCTCGTACTTCACTCGGAATATATTTATTAAAAAACCCATTTGAATAAATGTGATTTTCAAGATTGGATTAGTTAGATAGTGCATTATGGAAGATGAATTATAACTGTTTTAAAAGCCAAAATAAATTATGATAAAAATGCATTTTGGTCAAAAAAATGTTTTCATCTGTTTCTTGGTAAAAGAAATTAGCCGTCAACTTAGTTAAATAGGTATATTTATATGTGATTCCGTGTTATTTTCAAAATAAATACACAGCTACGTTTGTAGGGAACAATTGCTCGAGATAATGATAATAGTTTTGTTGCTTCATGATAATTTTCATTGCGTTACATATACATATATACAATAAGGTATGATGTATGCACATATATTTGAAATTCAGACCAAAATTGCGATCATACACATTTGGACAGACACGTGGTTAAAATGTTTAATATACAGAGTACTCGGATGCGTAGTTGGATAAACCAAAAATAAGCTGGTTGTAGATTTATAGAATTGCGCCATATTGGCGATGACCAACGACACCTCGTAGAAGACCTGGCTGTAATCCACTGCTCATAAATTAAAATATTCGCTGCTTCTTAGATATGGTGAATACAGCTATAATCCTGATAAATGTGAGTTAGGAGATAAGGTCCTTTTACTGGTACTTATATAGTTAAATATGAATAAAATGTACATTCGCGCTCAGCATGCTGCGATACAGTAATGTATGATTACAGAATAATACGCGAGCGGATTTAGGGCTTATAACCGTTGGTTCAAAAACTTAGGGACATAACTCGATGTATGCTGTAACTTTTATCCGTGATAAAGAATCAGATAATCGTTTCTTCAAATTCATATATTGGTCATATTATTGAACTTATCTGGAATCCAGGCTAAAAAAATCGAGTTTTGTTCTCCACTTCCAGTAAATAAATAAGAAAGGTTTAGAAATGGCCTTGATTTATCGACAATTTATCTAGAACAATCTGAGGCAATTTTCACAAATTATATCCTCTACACAACTCATAATTGAAAAATCGTAAGACCCTTGAAGACTTGAGCCGAAATGACTTCGATTGAAATTGACTTCGTTTGATAAAATGCCATGAGAGTTGATTCGGATGAGTCAAATTTTCCTTAAAAATGTGTATAGGATTTAAAATGACTCATTTTCATTACATTCCTGAAGCAAATTTTTTCACTCTGGTTTATCCTAATCGCTAGTAGCTGTTTGTTATTTAAATTAAAAACTTAAAAAATTTTAGGTCTTACAAAAAAACATTATTTAGAGATATCTTAGAACCTACGTATGATAAATGTAGGTTTTATTTTAAATATTATTTTGCTTCTTTATTAAATAAATCATACGCAAAAGACACTGCTTGCTTAATGCATATTGCCGGTGATAATCGAATTGGAATGCTTTCATTTAATTTTTTTTTATAGCTAGGGATATGTAAAAAGATATATAATTTTAAGGAGTTTACTGTATGGTCGGCCAATTATAAAAGTGAGACGTCTGGCAAACACTTGGTAGAGGGATCGGCATCAATAATTCTTTGATGATAAGGTGTAAATATCGCCACCCATTTAAATAGTTATAAGCCTCCAAATGTATTTTTTTATAACCTTAATACATTCACGTAAAAAAAACAGTTGCGATCAAATTGCTAATATCACACACATCAACCCGCCGCCAGGTATCGTATAGTTATGTTATTCGGTACCTAACTATAGTCTTCGACCTTGTTCGAGTCTCATATACATTCCAACTCATGTACATCCAACGAAGGTAAACAAAAAAAATCAATATATCAATACTATGAAGCTATTTCGTATTTTCTGGTAATCTGAAAGTTTTATTTTATAACCAGATTCCTATTTGGAGTCGTTTCCTTAGGTCTCAAGTATTTTACTATGGAACCCTTTTAAAATCAATCTGTTAGGCAGTACTAAATAGTTTTTGCATACAGGTGTTTCTTGAATCAAAACATTCCAATCTGCACATATTATCTCCTATATTACAAATGAAACACGATCTTGGTATTAGTACTATTTTTTTGGACAATCACTTATCAAAATCTCTCTAAAATATTTTAGTGGTGAAATCGGGATCACCCATTACAAGCAAACAAAACTCGTACTAGACATTAGACAAATCTTGAATAGAAAAAATCGACACAATGGCATAATTACTGTAGTTACAAAAAAATATAGTAATATTTCTTAATTCAACTTTTTTGTTGGCCTAATATTTTAATTGGTTCATATTTTAATTAGTTGACGAACATATTTCGTAAGCGAAATACAAAATGACAACTGCCAACAATGAATATAACTTTATTTACCGTCAGTGAAGAAAACAATGTTATCGACCAAAGGCTATTACTGTTAATTAGATAAGTAATTTGTCATGTGTTAATTTGTGACAATAACGACGTTGATTTTATACAATGGTTATATGTTTTCTAGACAGTTTTCTATAAATATGTAAAAGCCCCTAATTCTATATAATATGTCCATATTCACCGGAGTTATGAACATCATATCAATGGCTCCGAGAGTGGTAAAAAAATGTTATTAGTTGTAAAAATGTGAAGAATTCAACGTCACTTCCAGTATTTCCGCTGATTCTTATATAACCCATTTTTCAGAATAAAACGCGCCCGACGTAAAATTTAAAATAAATTTTCATAGGCACGTTAATACATTTTTTATTATTTCGAAACGAAACTTTTTAAAGTGCACATTTTATGCTTAACTGCAAAATGATTCGACATACTTTTGAATTTTATAGATTTTCCTCTCGCTTCTTGACCCTTCTCTCTTAGGAGATCTATTTATGAATAACATGTCGTTGAGTATACGTCTATTATTATAATTATATGACCGTCACGCGACATCCTTTACGAAATAAGTAGAGGGCACCCTTAGCCGAATACTTCTATCCTTACAGACCTGGCCTCCTTGTTCTAACTAAATCGTCACCATGTGTACGAGTATAACACGTACGCCGATATGGGAAAGTTAAAATTAGCCTCAATAAAAACATATGCAAAAGTAATGCGGAAATGAAAACCTTGTGTGACATGAATTATCTGTTTATAATATATACACGAGCTAATAAAAAATAATGTATCGAAATTAACTTCATACAAAATACCCTTTTGACGTAAAAAAAAATTTCTATTGATATTCTAAATATTGTCTTATGACGTCCCTTTTGACGTAAAAAAACAATTTCTATTGTTATTCTAAATATTGTCTTATTGTCGATGGCCTAGTTAGAGTGTAACGGAACCAGTACTGCCGGGCGAGATAAACAGAAATGCTTTATTAATAGGCGTGATACACATTATTATTGTTGAACATAATTAACTTGGAAGAGTGTATAGTAAAAATAAATTTATGAAGCTGTTTGTAGCGCTACGATAACCTTTCGGTTAGGTAGCTATTGTAAAATGTAGCGGCGAAATTAGCTTGCAACACATTCAAACATTACTACGCACACTACGAGATATGATGAGAAAATGTTGCATTTTAATGTAGAGGAAATTGATTCTAATAGCAAGTATGCAGAGCTTGTACTTGATACCCCTAATTATTATCTTATGTGTCTGTTTCTTTCATATCTTCTTCGTCAAGCTGTGTTTTCAAGTAACAAAAAAAAACCTAATTTAAATAAACACTGTGTCTATAAATTAGACAGATTAGCCTTATAAAGATACTATATATATATACACTATATATAAAGATACTATATATAATACACAGACATATATTACAAAAGATAAAAAAAATCATTGAATAATTATATAATAGTATTCTGTGGTATAATATAGCTAATAACACAGATGGTAGCTATGCTATAATATAAAATCTTGGAAGTCATTATCTATGCAATACTATTTCTATCTTTCTTTAGGGATTAAAAGTGTGATGAGACATCTGTGGTCATTCGAGTGTTATAAAAATATATTGTAATATATCATCATATGCCTTGCTATAACATATTATACAAATAGATGAGTCCGAAATGACCTCAAAATTTAAAAGTATCTTATTTTAAATTTGATGAACTATTCAAGCAAACCTATTGTATTTATTTTTAACCTTTTTGTGTTTCTTTTTAATGTTAAGTTATTTTTATCAATGTGTGGGAGTGCTCTACACTCCTCTGCCTACCTCATCGGGGATTACAGGCGTGATGTTACGTAGATACAGACAATCAATTAGAACAGATAGTCCTGTGCTTCTATAGGCAGTCTCACTGTGATATGAGATATTTCAATGAAAATGTGGGGGCATCAAAACATCTACAGTCAATCTAAGTGTTTTGAGGTTTAATATAGATGTGCTCTACCAAATTGAAAAATAATTATTTTGTTTGTTGCTTACTAATCTTACTTTGTTCACCATGTTGTATATGTATTATAAACATACATAAACACAGATTATTAATACATATATTTATGTTTATATGACAAAAAGTACACAACAATTACATTTTTATTGTAAAACTTCGAATCAATTATGTAATTGCATGCTTTTTTACCTATAGACTTAATTATGTAAATAATTATAGAAAAATAAAAATTTCATTTTTTTTTCTTACATACACAAGTTATAGAAAATAATAATAAACACGCTAAGATATCAATATATCTCTACACTATACAACAATAAATAAAAACAAGGGAATGATTTAGACATATAACTTAGTATATACATAAGTCTGGACGCAAAGTGGACGTCGGCAACTTAACGGCGCCCTCTAGTTGCACCCACAGCGCTTCGGGAACATGCACTGTAATGCCCCTAATGTGAAAATAGAAATTTCGCACACGTACCTATAACTTCTCCGGCAGCCCCGTTGTCTTCATAAAAAATTACAATTACAACTAATACACCTCCCCTTACATATTTCGACAAAAAATGATACCCCTGTCTCTTAAGTAGGATTGTACAGTATTAGTTAATTTATTTATTGGAAACGTGATCAGGTTTTTTTTAATTTGAGGATGAATTACAACACAAATAGAAAAACCTAAGAGAAAAAGCCAATTTTTATCAAATCCATAGTTTAGGTTTAGTTCGATAGGTAATATAAAATTTACATTGTTTTAATACAATTACTTTATAAAATATATATAGAAAAAGTTTGGCCATGTTTAATTACTTATTAATACTTTTCCATTACAACTACAAAACTTAAGTTTTCTTTACAACATTGATTTTCGAGGTGCGCGTACATTGGGTAATCGCAGGGTGCAGTGCAGTTTTTCGCGGGTGCGCGCCTACATCATGGAAATTTAATCATGTTTTATCAATTAAACTAATATTAAATATCGAAGTACTATTTACGTATTATGATTTACTAAGGAAATAAATAATAAGACGCGCAGCCTTACAAAAGGGAGCTAAAACCTCTAACTACACATCAAACGAATCGATACGCAAGCGGAAACAGCAAGGGGAACATAAAGGAAAGTTTAGGAGTCACGTTAAATAAATAATGCACTTACCTCGTATTTAATGTCGGCCATACGAAGCCAGGTTTCAACTTTCAAGCAGTAAGGCGAAGTTGAGGGCAACAAAGGAGTTCTTGCTAATTGGTACAAGTACACGACGTCTTTCTCAAAATTCGTCTTGTGGACATTCGGCTTCGGAGCTGCCGGTTCAGTTTTTTTCTCCTCAGCAGTTGGCTTTTCTTCGGATTTTTCTCCGGATGCCGGCGTTTCTTCTTTAGTTTGGCCATTGTCTATCGGAGCGTCATCTTTTACTTCTTTCTCCTTCTCTGTGTTCTCAGGAACGTTATTTGTGACTTCTGTCGCCATTTTTGTTCAGTTTAATTTATAACACAAGTATTTTAATTCAATGTGCAACGGATGAATATTAATGTTAATAATTTTATTCACTAACGTTCAGACGACGCGCGACGACAAGCGCTTCCACCGCTTTGACTACCAGAAGACCGCCCTACAGATTCAAAAGTCAACTGACTGACTGAATACTGGTTGCCAAGCAACACAATACACTATTCAACTAGAATTACAAGATGGCGGCTTTTTCTCCGGAACAATGCAGCGTCAAGCGATTGCTTATTTATTTAACCCGAGTAAATTATTATAACGAAATATTTAATAAATGTACAATTATAATATATTTGTTTAATTTATGTTTTAAATAACATTGATCAACTCAGATTATTAACTAGCAATTTGTTGCGAAGTTATTATGATTTTAAACATTTCCTCTAAATAAATTTTAATACCCATTTCACTTTGGTATACATATTGTATTATGTAAATTTCATTAATATTTTTTTAAGCGCTTAGTGGCGATTTTTTTTATCAATTAAGATAGAATTTAAAGACTATGTCAGCTAGCAGCGACTGACCACTTACATTCTACAAAAGCCCTACAAATTTTTCATTATGAGCGGACACTGAAGGCCAGTAATGTAACTAAATAAGTTACCCAGGAATGAGCAGTGACAACATTGTTTTGTTTATTCAACATTAATTTAGGCATTAAACATTCAGCAGATACGCCTACCAATTAAAACTCTTCATCCAACCCTTCTCAATCAACAAATTTGAATGTTATTTTTAGGTCTGATTGTAGGCAGGTAAATACGTTATAAGCAGAAATAAGAATAAAATATTGAAGAATGGGAGATCAAAGAATAACAAAATAGATTTATAAAGCGACGTTTGATTGATGCTGGTTCCTAGAGACCAAACTTCACATGTCTTGATAAAATAGGTAAATACTGGTTGTCCCTAGTGGTTGATACTGATAAATAATAATCCCGAAGAGATAGCCAGAGGAACATAGTACACTCCCACGTTCCACCAGTGACGTTTACATCC
>DWDU01004001.1:0-11131 GCA_018245575.1 Jemadia suekentonmiller
CTATTACTAGCAAAATCGAAAATTTAAAGGAAATGACGGTATGAGCCATGTAAGCCCACCCGCTAATTTCTATTAAGAACCGCTAACAGCATCAGTGAAACATCTTAAAAATACTCTTCCGTTTGACAAAAAGTGTGTAAAGTGGCGCCTCGGAACCCCTCCTTCATATTTGTAAAGTGGCCCACTCACTATCCGGACGTCCATCAACGTTTCCACAACTAAAAATTTGCATCAACTCTCACTACCCGAAAAAATTTAAGTTAAGTACATAAAAAAAACAGTTAATAAGCACTGATTTATGATAAAAATTACGACTAGTTTGTTATAAAAGTTTTTTTTAAAACTGAATGACAGCCGTTTTATAGACACAAACAATGACTACTGAAAATTAGAGTAGTTCAAAAATATAGGTTTCATGGAACTCATACGTCGAGGCACGTGACTCACACGGCAACAACGCCGTTAATAAAAGTGTCGACACTATCAATATTTTCTGTTTATAAAGTTACATATGGATTAATTTACATGTATAAGATTGTTTTTTTTTAACAACTTAGAAGTCCTCGTGGTACCTCGGACTCTGGATTTGTGCCCCGTGTCTGGCTCACCCCTCACTCCACGATGGGACGTAAGTCTATCGTAACTGATGAAAAGTGGCAGTGTACTACACTCCTCTGACTGCCTCGATGTTTACAGGCATAATAATACGTCATAACGTTTTTCCTGACAACCAATTAACAAAACGATGGTTTGTAATTCGAATGCATCACGACCGCCATATCGCCGCAGAAATAAACAAGGCGGTGTTTTCATTTCAATCCACAAGTCCTAAAATAAGATGTGCAAGCCACTTGATCTGTTTAAATATAAGCTCACAGCTATCGATAATTCCCCTTTTAAAATATATTGTTTCCTTGTAACGAACATCAGTGTGCGGTGGGCACTTAAAATATTGCTGCTATTTTGAACTAAATTATATATTATATTTTTGGATCTTAGACGCATGGTGCGTCCTTTACATAAAACACGGGAGCTTTATAGATAATCATATTTCTTATAGGTACTGATATTTATGCTATGGACGGGTAGCAAAGCACACAAATCAAGTTGCTGAGATCTGGGTACTGGTACTCGTACATGTCTGGGAACCCATATACCTATACCTATTTTTATATTGTTATTTGAAATCAACCAGACATTAAAATAAGCTTGTACCTAAAGTGATTGTAAGCTACTTATTGGCAACTAGGTAGAACGGTTAAGCCTTGAGAGAGACCTCTAGGCTAGATTATAACTCTTCGACACGCTGTATGCTACCATCACATTTTGCTGAAAATAACGATAGTAATTGTTTAAGGAGTAATCTAATCTTAATTAGTATGAGTACATCATCACCAGGTACCAAACGCGGTAAGCAGACAGCACAGAGTGCAAAAAATTGTTATCCTTACATGCTGTTTCTTCATTCATCACTCTTTTCACGCATGTACGCCGGTTCCGGAGACTTCTGTCTCCCCCATCAGCCAGTTACCAAAGTAAGCTATTTGGTTTAAATGGATGTGTCTTTGTGTGTCTTGGCAAGTGCATCTATCTACATTCGTATAGTATATGAGATCAATGTTTTAATTGCTAACAAAAATAATGAAAATGTCTTTGCTAAGTCAATTTATTGCCGATTTATATTTCATATTTTCTATCTACAAAGCTGTAGACATTCAATGTTAATAAACAGACAACCGTCAAGTTCACTTCTCTTTGGCGCCAAAACATTGCATTCGTTTTTTAAGAATCGAGCTTCAATAAGAAGTTAGTGAGATGAAGCTCATCACATCAACACCTCGGCGCAGTCGTTAAACGGCATAACGACACGTCGCCCGTGAAATAAAACAGCTCCGTTGTTTATGACTGTCGTGACAGCCGCGTGACGTGACGTGACGCGAACTGACACGTGACAATTTATAGCCGTGTTAATAGCCGCTTAGAATGAGAGGTTCGGCGCTAAGGATGACCACTAGCCCGCTGCTTTTGGAAATCGCTCGTGAAACGAAACTGGTCTTAAGTTGTACAAATAGAAAAAGTGCTGGATCCTAAAACGTGAATCAGCCAACGCGTATTTCGAAATGTTCATAACAAATGCGATTGTACGTTATTTCCCTCAAGAATTGTTGACTTTGAATCCTGCTTAAGACTAAATTCTGGTTAAGAAATATAGAATTTTTTAATTAGTTTTAGCTCAGTTAAGTTTTTTATTAGTTTGAGCTCAAGTTTGAACACATCTTATTAGTACGTAGTAGGTAAATGCAATGGTCTACTGTCAAAGGATTCCAAGGAGCAAAATTTCCAATTATGAATTTAGGTATCCATTTTAACTTTTTTACGGCTCGATTAAGAGTATATTAACCGATGCCCTACCTAAAGGCGACGGCCTCTATTAACAGGCCAACTAGAAATGTAATAATGACTTCATGTAAGAGAAGTTTCAATTTAAAACTTTTAAATGAATATAATTTTTTATCCACGGCTAAATGCCCAGGTCCTCGACGAGTAATAACATAGCGGGCGTAAAGTATGCTCTGCGTTTCCCAACCGACATGCCCAGCGTTGGGATTACGAACAAAAACCACTTATGACACTGTACAAGAGCGCTTATTAGCAGAGGCCTGTGTTTAGAAGTGGACTAAAACAGACTAATGATGAAGTTATGATTTTTTTCTTCGCGATGCAAATTGCAAGTTTGTAAGTGCCCTAAACGGATGTAACAGCGGAATTAAATTAGACCAAGTCGATGTTTTACGGCGTGGAGTGATGGCCAACCACCGCCAATTATTTCCTCCATATGACCATGGCTTATTTGGTTATTTACTGAACAGGTTATATATAACGTGAGAAATGTTTGTTAATATAGGTAATTTGATAATACCAATAGTTCACGTACAACTTAAGTTGTAATAATATTCAAGTAGTGAATAAATAGAACTACCTATATAGCAATTATAAACATAACTGCCTCGTCGATTCAGTGGCTTCAAGCGCGATTGCCAAATGAAAGGTCCTGAGTTCACTTCCCCGGTTGTGTAGGTAAAATTGGTATTTTCTAATATAAAATACCTTGTAAATAAGCCCCGAAGATCGTATTTGTGCTCGGTGTATATCAATAGGGTCATCACATATTCCATATCGGCGCATATTACGTAACTAGTGAAACGTGGAAGTGTCACACTCCTGTGCCTACCTCGTCGCCAAGATACAAGCATGATCTTTCGTTCTTATAAACACAATTGTATTACACTTAAGACATCTGATTTATATATAATATATCCACTTCCACTTCTAAAACTTTCAGACCGCATACCAATACAATACCTACAATGTTCCAACACACTCAAACGTTCCTTTCCATATTTACATATCAAAACTCTTTGTTACCGTGAAATACTCCAACGTTTCCACGTCAGCTGCTGGACACCATTGTGGGTGGTCATTATCTACCAGCCTCTTAGAGTCCACTACTGGACCGTGTCCGCTAGGGCCGCTTAATTCCGGCATTAGGTTGACCGTTAACCCTCGTCTTCATTAACCCGCACGGGGGCATCTAGATGCACCTTGGAGCACTTGCAGCCGCGACTTAAGTGACTCTGAAATTTAAATAACTCTTATAAAATTATTCACCTTATATTTATTACTTTTAGAAAATAATAAAAACAAGTATTTTAGGTTATTTCCTTTTTACAGCGTTCCATATAAAATATCTAAATGTGAACAGCACTTCTCATCTGCAAATATCACAGCGGAACGCATAAAATTTATGTTATTGAAATAAATAAAACAGACAACAGTCTATTTTATTCATTTGTAAAAGTTGTAAATGGTAACAACCATTTATAATTGTTAGAGATAACACAAATAGTAGATAGAGAGATATAAGTACCTACAGTTTAACTTCGTGCAAACTAACCACCTTTTTTATAGCACACATACCTTTTTGAATCTAATGAATTTAATGTGATTCAAAGGGTGTTATTACAATATTCATACACAGTTTTATCTAATACTCAACACCTGCGAACATACTTACAAACATTCACATAGCACGCTTAAATCCTGTAAGACTGTACGAACTCCAAATTTCCACGCTACGTATTTGATAAACTTCTTTCACATCGTCTACATCGATGTATTAAAAGGAGTTACGAGCTGACTTTCTTTAAGGACGTCTTCTATTTCGTCGAAGTACTTACGTCTAAATTTGCTTCGCCACTTCTACTATTTACACTGGCGTAATAAATCAGTTTCCTTTTCTGCTGTCATTCATTCTCTGTACATTATATGCTCACTCCATATCGTTCAGTGAACACTCAATGAATATGAACTAACATCATTTCCTTATTATATTAATGTAAAGTACATATACCCGTAGAACATTAGTGAAGAACACCAAACTGGGAATCGTGATGGTTTTTTTAAAATCAAATTATTGATCCTAATCTGATCATTCCTTCATTCTACGTTTTCCAATTTGCAATTTGCCAAAACCAATCACAATAATTTTTATTTTTAATTACACCTTGTGTCAGTCGCAAAATGAGGGTTTTCGATAAAAAAAATAATATATAACAATGGTTTTCTGAGGTCCGCAACATTCTGGTTCACATCGATTAGCTAAATATATCCTTCTCACATTGTGTTAAATATCACAATACCTTGAAACTCGTTCCGGTAGTTGTGAAAACTAACTTTGTAACGAACAATAAGGTTATTTGTCAGATAATAAAGCCCGTACCGCCCACGGACAACGAAATCTTAATTACTGGATAAGTTTTTATTACGACGTTACCGGAAGATGTTGACCTTATAATTATATTGTTTGAAAATTTCTTAAACTGTTATTTGAGAAATTACATACATACATTCATATCCTCCCGCCAGGTTCCTTGCGGTATAGGCAGAGAGCACAGAGTGCCAAATCATGTGCCTGTCGTGCCTCGTCCACCCCCATCACTCTCTTCATACACGCACGCCGGTTTCGAACACTTCTAACGTCCCAGTCAAATAAAACCTTATTTATTTGGTGTAGACAGGTGAGTCTTGAGAAATTGGTTTAGGAAGTACTCTAGGATACTGCTGAATAAAATAATATATTACTTACATGATTTAGACTACAAGCAATAACAGTTTTTTCGATATAACTATTCGGTTTATAGACAGTTATGTATATATAAGATTCTGCGGTAACCTGCTCTGTGACCCAAATATCATTTTAATACACCAATAAAAAAATACAATCACTCTTACTCCCATATCTAACATTAGCCATTTAACGACCCTATTCACTTATTATTGTACCAGTTGATTTATTCCACTAAATCACATTACTTCTGAATACACATTAAACGCCGACCACAGAAGTCTAATGAAAATATTTCCAATTATAAGTATTAAGAAGGACGGGGCAGTTATTCTTTGAATTGACATGTCAATATGAGGAGTCCACTAATTGAGAAATTGAGTTTTATTTTCAAACTACCTCCTTTTGTTTTGTCGAGCCGACGGACGGGCCGCTGTAATCTTTGTAATTTGTCTTAAGGCCAAGCACACATCCGGACTGTTTTAAATATTATTTTATTTTTATTTATATCTAAGAATAAGAATATAGACATTTTGCATTCGGTGCTCTCAGCGTACCCTTTAAGCGATCTGAAATGATGATATAAAATACTTATTATTTATTTAAGATATTCGCTGTTAAACTATTTGTAACGGCCCGGCCAACTGTCCGAGCCGTAATTTACAAAAATAATTTGGATTATTTGAATAATATTGTCGACTCGTTTCAAGAAGACGTCCACACGTAATGTCATCTCTATTATGTTACATCACATGTCTGTGTATTTATTTTAAGTTTAACAAAACAGTCAGACAGATTGTTGATCGGTCGTCTGGCATTGTGCGGCGTTATTTTCAAACCTTAACCTCAAAACTTATAAAAATACCAAAAATGGCGAAAAGAGCCTGTCACATTAAGAAATGAAAGTACTTACTAATGAATTTACTGTCCCAATGTGTAACTTCGATTTCTTGTCAAATACCTAGGATACTTACGTTTAACGTTTTGACGCGCGGTCGTATACAGCACGCGGTTTACGAACTAAGAAGTCTCATAACATACATGAAGCTAAGATAAAGCACAAGACCAGACCTAACCGGCCTCCTTGGTTAATAAAACGCACGTTATGTAAGCGCGCGCTTTAAAACGTTGAATGTGTTTTCCGAAAATGAAAAAAAGTGACGTCTATAATGACAACAGAATAAGAGACATATACAATAACATAAGAGACAATAACATAAGAGTAATGACTAAGCTGCCCCTTAACGAAGCCGTAAATTCGTAATGGTTCTGTGTTTATACTAAAAATTTCATCTCAGGTCGCTGTTAAAATTTTGAATTCAGTAAATTGATCATAAAAGAATGAAATCGCTACCTCCGGGCCTCAGCTACCTTTAATGCGCCTGCGCTTGTATCTTTTGTCGTAATTTAAATTTAGCGACGTAATTATGAATGATCTTACGTTTATACGATTTTAATTTAATTGTTCCTTATTGGTTTTCAATTTTCAAATTTATTATTTTACATGAAATTCGATTGTTTGTTTATTCACACAATATTGTATATTAGTTGTATATTATTAGTGTATATCTACTTTGCAAATTCAATATTTACTGATATTTCATATCGTTCAGTAGAATATAAATTACTATTACTACCTACATTTTTTTTTTCTCGAATTAGAATTTTAATAACTACAATATTAATCGCTATTACAAGATGAGTCCTTAGGCCGTCCGCTAGGCTCATTTTGTCATTACCTTGTATATCTTACTCTGATTAAAGTTTATCGCAAGTGTCTTATATGATAATACCGTATAAATATACACATTTGTCTTCTGACGGCATATTTAAGATTTCACATATTAGGTAATACGCTAAAATATTCCAGATAAGAAATAAAAAAACATCAAACAATATTGAGCTTGCAGGGAAATTTAAATTGTAAAATCAATTGTTTTAGGTCAATGTCATACTCTTGAATTATCGTAATTAAAAATAACTAATTAAATTAATTTTGCTTATGTCGAAATCTTTACGAGTCACCTGTTACAGAACAAAATGCGACATAATTTCATGGGAGGCGAACACGTAATCATGAATCCTTATAAAAACTACAACACCGCATTAAGCAAAGATGGCTGAAACTCCATTATTCCGAGAGACGATTTGGAATGTGCGCAAGAATGCTAAGAGAGATACCAAAGAAGACCTTGTTACCCATCCGTAATCAAACGGACAGACATATGGAAGTACTCCGCTGACTTCTAATGAACCGCTATAACATTCCAATAAAAGACCATACTTGTTTGCCATTACTCAAAGTACTTCCAAGCAACGGCCAATCGCTGTCTGCTAAAGTATCAGGCTGTCTTTCACTATAATCGGGGTCAAACAATGTACCTACTTTTCATGATAAAACAAATTTTCCCACAGTTGGACTGGTCCCACAGCTCTTCACAAATACTCATAACAGCCGTCCACCCTGAGCTCGAACTAAACATCACAAAAGTGCCATGAACAATCATATTTCACACTAATTATAAAATGTCAGGAATTAAATCAATTACTTAAAGAATCCGAATCGATCCTTTTTTTCTGCATCAATAGATTTTTTGTTAGCAAATAACAATAAATAAGGCGACGCAGCAGGTGAGGAGAGGTCGTTTTGTCCGTTTGTGCGTTTTGTACAAAAAACGCAGTTTATGTCTTGTGATTTCGGTCAGCGTTATCTTTTACAAAATATAGTCCTCTATGGTGTAGCGTGAAATAGTTCATTTGGATAATTTCATAGAGATGTTCATACACTTAACTTGATGCACGTTAATAACTCGTAGAAAAAATATTCTGTAACTTGCTGTGAGTTGTATTTGTTAACTAACCATTAAACAGTTTGAAATTATAAATCAATTCTATGTTATGCCCATATTATGACATATCCTTGTAACATCGGCATGTCATCACGCCTTCAATTCCCGAAGAAGTAGACAGAGAAGTGTAAAAAAACATTTCCACGTTCCACCAGTTAATGTCTTTATGATATTACTACACGTACATATGTGGTCGTTTGTTCTCGACTTATGGCACTTTGTCATTCTCGAATTATGAAAGAATCCGTTTTTGTTTTCCATCCGATGGTATACTAATCACAAATTATACATGTCAGTTAATTTATAGGAGTAGTAAAAGTTGCACTTTTTTCTCAATACTCTTCTTCCATCACAAGGCTGCTTGAAACTGTTAATTTGTATGAAAACATCACCTTGTCAGTTTCGTTCTTACAACATACTCAGATAGTAGCCGATTGTGATATAAAACGTAACACATGTATGATGATATATTTTATTATCTTAAAACGCAAAGCACTAAAAGAACTAACGTTTTAATTAATATTCAATATTCAAAGCGATGAAAGAAACGAATGAAATTTACTTCAATATTCATACACCGATATGGGATATTAGTAAATTTTAAAAACTATGTTTTCAAAATTACGTAACGTCATGCCTGTAAATAAAGAGGAGGTAGGCAGACGAGTGCAGTACATTCCAATGTTTCACCTGTCACGTTTACGAGCCAATATCGAATAGATGATGAAAATAATGTCACAAATTATTATAAATAAGCACAAATAATATGTCTTTCATCAGAATAAGGAGTAACTGGCTCTGAATAACTTAATATTTAGAATAGACACTCTTGCAAAAACCAGGTGGCGCTCATCATCACCAACATCACTCCCTTCATTATTCTTTACTACTCCCTTGTTGAAATAAAACTCTTCATTCAAGATGGGAACGTAGGCCAAATATTTCTACTTTCGTAATTTCTAGACTACACAAGTTTTAGTGAGATGTTGCAACATCTCTGTGTGACTCCAGCTAAGGGTCAGGTACGAGGGGTTTTTTAGCGATTTTTTTGGTAGCGTTGACTGGAGATCGTTAAGTGAAAAAGGACCTGTTTCGGCGCTTTTGTGGCCCAAATGTTTGAATCGAGACGGTAGCGACGATACAACATATTATCGGACTAATTAATCGTTCTTGTTTTTCACGAGCGAATCTCATTGTGATGGTAATTTTGTAAAGCTATAAACGCTGTCACAACGGTGTACAACTATTTCTTAATGAAGTTGACAAGAATTGAGTTAATGAAGTCTTTTTTTATAATAAGTAGTTATATTATTGTAAGTTACTTTTAAAACCTTAAATATGTGTCCTTTTATACACAGGTCACATTTATTACCAGTACTATAAAATACAAATTATGTTCTAAAAGTAAAAGGAAAGGTGTAAAACACGAAACATTATTAATTTATCAATGCCTCTAACTCTGATAATCCTCGCATCTAAGTGTCTCAAATAGTTAATACTTTTCGGATACGAGCATGTCATTTCGAGCGCCACCTTTTAATTCTACAATACATGATGTTACCTTTTAATCCTAACATTAATACTGATTAAAACCTAACCATTCCTGTTATTAACAATAATCTCAATTAACATTTAAACACGTAATAATAACTGACTGAGTGCGCTTCCATGAAATGTTTATAGATATCAGTATTGGTCTGTTTTAACATGAACCAATGTAAACATTTCGAACGGCTGTGTCGATACGACCGCTAGTACAACTTCGTCAAACAATAACTGTACGCTATCTCGCTAGCTGCCGACAGGTGTCACCTCGATCGCGACGAATACTTTCACAGCAAATGGGTAACTGTAACAATGTTTGTGGACCACTGAGGTTCACCCGCCTCGTTGGAGGCGACAAAAACGAGGCTTCCTGGGTTGCAAGGGGCCGAAGTAAGAGTTCGAACGGTTCTGCTACCTATCCAAGAAAGAACCACGTTATGTGACAAGTTTACGAGTAATTCGACAAGTTTATCCTTTAAACATCATCTAAGATATTATTTATTAAGTGTAGGTATATTTTAATATTTTTATTATGTCATTCGTACACATAACTAAAAAGTGTAAAAAAAATATTTTTATTTCATGTACTGTTACACTTCTAGAAGGACATTACTCATACATAATTACCATTGATGTAGACATATATTTATGATTATCTATTAGATAGTGTAACGTCCAGTTTAATGAACCAATAAAATAAATATTGAACATTCGCATGACTATTAGCTACACTATCTGGTATTTTAGTCTGTTTAATGATTATCGCACTCGACGTTAATTTTTAGATATAAGAATGGTTATAAAATATTCACTGCAAAATTCATTTATATCTCACGCTTTTTCAAACAGCAAACAAAAAACAAACGACTGCGATTAGTCAAATAAATAATATTAAAATCGATTATGGAAAACATTTGAGACGACAAAAAAATATTGAGCCGACGCGACCATAACTTGGCGTTGACAAAACATGATTAACGACGTCAATAAAAATAACTTCATAAAAATCCATTCTCATTATTAATTCCTATAAATGTCTTTTTATTCGTTTGGAGGGAAAAAAATGGAGAATGCGACGGGTTGGGTGGGGTTGTTTATAGATACCTTTCAGCAGTGCCCTCACTCATCGATGAGATGGCGCGAATTTATAAAAATTATGTAATCTAACTTTATAGTTTAAAACTGTATTTGATTACATTAGATGCCAAGCTATAATGGGGTCCACATATAGAAACGTTATCTGGCAGACAGTTCCGCGGTTTATGCTATTAAGAAGATCGTCAACACCGCGGTTGACACCGCGCGTCTAGTTTATTTCAGCTACTTTCATAACATCATGTCATACGGTCTACTCCTTTCGATAGTGCCGCTGACATTGACTCCATTTGTGTGCTCCAGAAACGGGCTATTCTATCTATCTATCTATTTATATGATGGGTCCAAAGGAGTCACTAAGAAACACGTTCAAAGATAGTAACATACTTACTCTACACTCACAATACATTTATGATAACCTTATGTAACACAAAAACCTCAGTAAATTTAAGAAGAATAGTGATCTCCATCAATTAAATTTAAGAAATAAAAATAAACTTGCAGTGCCCACTATTAG
>DWDU01004002.1:0-11131 GCA_018245575.1 Jemadia suekentonmiller
TCGTTTATATTAATCCTATCTGACATCGTAACGTTAACAGTATTGGTAACGTTGTAACATGAGAGGCAGAGGTGACGGGCTCCAAGCAAGCTATAAGATCAACTCGCGTCGAGTGATAAATGCCTACTGATATTTACAAATGTGCATTTAAATCGTAGTGCTTAAGAGCTTACGAGCTTCAGGTTATTATTTCTTTAAACATTGTTTACATCTGTATTAGTGCATACATCATCTATGTCTAATTACATGAAATAGAATATTGTATTAATCTAGGAAATAATATTAAAAATTACTAACATTATAATTAAGCTTTAATTCGGGGTTCGTTACAACGCTACTCGACCACAAACTATTATCATTCCTTGTGTGCAGCGTAATTATAACGCGGGTGTACGGCCTCTCTGCAGTTCTTCCAGAACTTTCTCGCGCAAACGTACACAATTATAATACTATTGTTATTAAAATATATTTATTTACAATAATCACTTGCTCCGAACTCGCACTGAACCAGGTCGTTATCACAATATATTTTACAATGTATATAACATTTGATTATCAATGCAAATTTTAAATATGAATAAAATAGAAAGACGCAGTTCTAATTAAATTTGTACAAGATAATACAATTGATACAAACAGCATATTAGAAAACAAAATTAGAGTCAAAAACGACGATACAGGTTGTATTAACTGTAGGTGTCAACGACTGTACACCACAAAACTAATCTGAGATAGAACCGTCTCAATTAATACAACGTCTGTATTGAAATTCATAAAATAAATCAAATTTAAACACTCTACTAAAATCTATTTACATCAGCCACTATGAGCTCGACGTGAGTTAAAGTTAATTATAATAATTATTTGTAATTTATGGTAACAAATGATTACGATTGATATGTGATTCTTTACATGTTTTATGTGTAGATCCAATGTAATCGAAAAGGTGGAAGAAATACAGCCACGAAACTAACAGAACAAGAGTTTCACTTCAAAGTTATGATTTCGAAACGCATAAATAAATAAATATGGTTCTCGAATCTAACTATATATATTTTGGTGTCTCAAAAATGGAAATAAGTAATTCATAATATGTCAGACATGCAAAACACTCGACATTTAAAAATAAGAAGAGCCAATTGTTACGTGGAATGTTTCATATAAAACTTAAAATTATACTGATGTTGACTGCATTAGTTACTTGATTATTATTAAATGCCTAGTTATTTTATTATAATTCCAAACATATTTTAAGTTATTCGAAGTTTCGTCAGAAAGAATTTTTAAATGCCGAGCGTTTATGAAAAGAAAAAGGTATTCAAAATTATTGTTATCATAATTATAGCACACGACTCGAAAACGTATCGTCACATTAGGTTCCTCTGAGGTAGCTGAGGTCAACACTGACTACTCGGGGAGGATAACTAGCGAAATTACTGTAGAGGACTTCTTACTGTACAGGAGGTTGGTTTCTTTTCCAGTAACCATTTCATGGATGACGGAAATGATACACGATAAATAAAAAGTAGATACACAATGCGGACATTGATAGAGGCAGGCACCAAGGTATACGAAAAATCGCGTGTCATAACCAAATAGGTACAAATACTGGATAATGGGAGCGTTAGAAATCTCAGAAAACCGGCGTGCATGTGTGAGAAGAATGAGAAAGAAATAGAGAAAGCAAGTCAGGCTTGCAAGGATGGAAATATTGACATTCGGTGTTTCTTCTCTACGCCGTGAAGGGGTTGGCTTTACGATTTAATAATAACAGCAAGATGAAATGGAACCCGCACCTCATGACGGAGTGTACATATTTAGTAACACGTTTACGTAATTGTCACCATGTTATGGGGTATTTGCCTGCAATCTGCAATGTAATAATGAGAGATTTGAAGTTTACATCATAACTGGCTAATTATCAATAATCGTAAAAAGCAGTACAATGTTGTCGTAGCTGTATTCAGTTTTTTTAAAGATACACTTCTAATACAAAATTTCAATGTAACGTGCAAGTGTACTCTAGTCGAACATATTATGACGAGAATTTAAAATATAAGCTATACATCAATTCATTGAAAACCATATTACCGAATGTTGTTACCGCGTAGTGGAGTTTATTATTACTTGTATGACCCATATTAGATAGTGCTTTGCTCAATCGAATAAATGGACGCAGGTGTGGTGTCTGCAGAGTTAAATACATGAATTAAACTGCCAAGTACAGTAAACGTAGTTATATTTACAAAGCAGCTATCCCAGTATAATCCTATGTACATTATTCATTCGTTTCACTTTCTATGTGTCAATGATTCATAAATAACTTTCAAGGTTCTGAAAACATTAGAATTATTAAGATATTATAAAATTAGAACTTGACCAACAGCTGGTCAAATTTGCCTTGAAACTTTTCTATTAATTAAAGCGCAGTATAATCTACAAAGGAATTTCAAAAAGAATCATACGAATCAGATGTCATACAATTTAATTTTTTGAGGTTACCACCTAGTAATTATAATTATACTGAAATGCAAAAATAAACCAAATTTTAGTCCGCTATTTCACATTGTTTCCTATTGTAAATGTCTTATTAACATACTTTGTGTTGATTTCTTACAATTTAAAATTTGTTTCATCTTACATTACAGATCCTAACAGAATGAAACACTACGGCATTAAGAACTAATTATTTACCTTGCAAATTTTCCATTTACACAGAAGATTTTATTTTATACATTGACCTAAATATACTGTTATTACTCGATTCAATAAAATTCTGATGAATATGCAGTTCTTCTTATTATAATTTAAAGTTAAATTACCTTGAACACACATTCAAATTAATACAATGTTAAATAATCCAACTCAATTTTAAATGTGGTTCATACAGATACAAAAGTAAATAGCACCCAAAACAAAACAGCGATTATAATGAAATTTGTAATTTATTGCTTTATTTTCGCATATTATTAGTCTTACCATTCAACCATAGGTCTTGACCTATTAGCAAAACCTTAAAATGATATGCATATTAAGATGAAAATGATCTTTTAATGAAAATTACCATAAAAGTGAATGTGATGTGCTTATCATCTAAAATACTCAAAACTAGTATCTCTCAATAGCAACTATACACAATGAGTATTGCCAAATATTGCACAAAGTATTATCATAATCTTATACAAAAGTGAACATTCAAACCAATCAGTCCAATAAAATTATCAAAATTCAAATTGTCACAATGATATGCAAATTGATACTAAAAAACATTTAATTATGTAGAAGAAAAAGGAAGCATGAAAATTATTAAATGAAATTAAATTTGAGGCGTATCAAATACGCCTTGACACCAATAGAAAAAAACTTTATCTTAAAAGAGATAAAGGTGCTGTCAGAGAAAGTAAATAATGCCCTCTCTGAAAAATAACCATGATTATAAATCTTTGGTGGACACATATTAGTGCACTGATTAAAAAACAGGTTCAGTATTGTCTGATGACTACCATGTTAATGCGCAAATAGTTTAGAATCCCGATTATGCAAGTTCCTTGGAAAAGGCGTAAGCTTTGCCTAACTGTATATCGTTGATTGAAGAAAATGCGGAAATATCTTGTGTTTTGCAATAGTTCCCCCTTCTCTTCCATCTACATTTTATTGTTCTACAAAGTAAGGCTGGCTGTGGAACAGCTGAATACTCTCAACACTAATGAAAATCATGACTATAAAAATAATCTCGGGTTCGAATAAGACTGATTAAATACTAGCATGTATTTAATCAGTAAGTAGTACACAGTGGTTTCTGCCATTAACATATAGATAAAGAAAATTTAATCATAACTGATATTAAGTTTGGATGAATCCTAATTAACAGAAAAGAAAAATGATTAAAAACTGTTAATCAATAAGTAAATAAGATTGTTAAAAATAAATATAATCAAGCATAATTTAGAAGACCAGCTTCAAAACATTTTTTAAAACAAACGAATTATTCTCAATTGATATAAATCAAAACAGAAAATCATTAATATGTGGTGTAAAAGAGTTATCAATAGACATCGGATTATATGCACTATCAAAATGCCAAAATATGCACAATCAAAAAATCATTTATTAGAATTTACGATTATTTATATATTAATCTTTAATATATATAATTATTTAATTATTTATATATTAGAGTATAATATATAAATGTAATGTATTAACTATTATATTAACTATATATATAGTTAATATAATAGTATCTATTATATTAACTATAACAAACTATAAATTATACACAAGAATTGACTGAAAAGACTGTCCTTGGTCGTGTTGGCTGCAAGTGCGACAGCCGATCGGGAGGTCCTGGGTTCAATCCCGGACCGGGTACTACAAAATTTTTCTAATTTTGATTTTCTAGCAATAGCTCTTAGTCTGGATATGTGCCTGGTATATGACAAAGGCTCACCACCTTTCCCATAGTGGGATGTAAACATAACTGGTGAAACATGGGAGTGTCCTACATTCCTTTGCCTACCTCTTCGAGGATTACAGGCGTGATATAACGTTATATACTTAAGAATTATAATTACTTATTCTTCCATATACTTATTATAATTCTTGTGACAATAAACAATAACATATTTTTCCAATTTGAAATTTGGCACCATTTCTGCAGAGACCTATTCAGGCAGTTTGCCCAGTACCATTGATAAATGCGTACATTTTGTTTATCCTTTTTAGACCAGGGTTTTTATACAAAACTGCATTTAATTTGCCACGAACTTTTTGTAATAGTGAACTCGGAGGGGGTTACGCTGTTCTCTCATCGTTTCCAATCACAGCGTGCCGGTAAATAGGATTCAGTGCACTTGCTATAGCATAATACAACACGACTAACAGGTTTGACTGCTGAAAATAAGCACTAGCAGTAAAAAAATACCAAAATATGCAAAAACGGTATAAAAATATAATTATATGCATTTACATATGCAAACATGCAAATGCATATAATCCGATGTCTAGTTATCAAAAAGGTAAGAATAATACTTTGGGGACATGAGATACCTGTGATGTTGACTGTAATAATATTTATTGTAGACATGTTAATATAACATGATTATGACGAACAAGTGAGATTCAAAATTAAGAGGCACAAATATAAAAATGGAACACTAACAAACATAAACAGTAGTATTTATACTACATTAGAATTTACTTGTGCATCTCTCAATGTACAAAAGTATATTACAACTTATATCAATTTTAAATTAAACATTGAGCTTCCCGTTTATACAAATAAATAATATGATTATACCTAAGGTATGAATTATTACTGCATAAAAGATGGATGTACTTGATAGTTTATATATACAAAATTAAATCCTATATTATAAGAAAGTTCACCATTTGGACTTTTTTTTCTTTTTATGACGAGGTTTATATCATCTCACTTCACAATGTTTACTGACGGCGATCGGCAGAGGAGAGCCTGGCGCAGCACTCTGAGAAGGCCCTTCGCCCGCCTCCTTCATTACGTAACCGGAACCATGGGACGTTCGCGCTAATTTTAATCGAATAGGGGTCACCTTGGCAGTTCGAACTTTACGCGCAACGCTCGAATTATCAGAATACACGGGGGGATCGATGGCTAACGGGTCACGCGCAGTCGGATCAAAGTGCTCGAAGGGATCGACGACCGGCTCGGGCACCGCAGCAGCCGCAGCGACGGCTCCCCTGGCTCTGTGGCTGCGTTCTTCCTCCTTTGTTCGCTTTATTTTAATAATTAATTTGGTAGCATTGTCATTTTCACTATTTATTACTTGGAGCTTTTTTTTCTCCGACTTTTTCTCTTTCTTTCTTTTCCGCTTCTCACTTTTATTGGCTTTATGCTTGGTTTTTTCATCCTCTTCAAAGTCAGCCATTACTTTGCGTCGATATTTCATACTCTCGCGACGCAAATCTTCAAAGCTAGGCTTAGGAATACTAGCTAATCGTTTTTTAGGAGGTCGGAATTGGAATGCTGGCGGCTCTTCATTCACTTGCTGAACAACATTGGAGCTTATCTTTATTTTAAGTTTTGGAGCAACGGGAGTTGTAACATTTGTTGTGTTTGGCTTGGTAGTTATACGACTTCGCCTTTTGTGCACTTGGCTCGAACTTCCAGCTAAAGTTGATAGTTTCATATCATCTGAAGTATCAACATCATCATTCATACTAACCTCCAAATGTCTAAGTTCTCTAGAAAGACCACTGGTGGTTTTTCGTTTTTTCTTTTCAACAGGTGTGTCTGATATTTTATAATCTTCTCTTGTAGGTATGCTCGTCATCGAAGCTACAGCTTTAGGTATTGTTATTACGGCTCTGGCTAATGGCTGAGGTGCAGCTGGAGGTGGTTGTATTCCTATTGTCGATGCAGTCGTTGGATCATCCATATTCATGTCTTGTGTCCAGTATTGACGCAATAATTCCTTCTTACGCATGCGTCGTAAATTGGTAGATCCTGTCATCATAGATGTCGAAGCGCTACTGGATGCGCCAAACATGTTCGTGTTAGAATCATGTACGGGAGGAGGTGGCTGAGGAATCACTGGTTGAGCTGAACTTGTTGAATAATTGGCATCCAAAAATGGACCCTTTATTTTCACTTTCAACTGATTTCGAGAATCTGAAAGTGAGACCTTAGGTAGTTGAGGAATAAAAGATTCTTTCACTGGTTGATTTGCTTCTATAGCCAACGTCGTTTGTGGAGAACTAGATTCAGGTTTGTTACTCATTAATTCAGTGTGCAGCTGCTTTTCTACTTCTTCGTCTATATCAACTAGATGTTGATCCGCTGTACCACTAGCAAACGCTAAAAGATGGCTGTGTGTGGTATCCCGAGGAGCGGGAGCAGGTTTTTCAAACGAATATGTCCGCATATCGACAGGACCTGGTAAAACTGGTCTAACATCTGAAAAAGACTTGTCCGTAGTGCTAGTGTTTGTAGGAGATTGAGAGTGTTCGGACACGTCTGGCGTGGAAGGTTTCATTTCCTTAGTTTCATTTGAAGATCTTGGTTTTAACTGTTTAGGACTTGCTAGACTAGGAGACTGTGAAGATTCTTTATATGAGTGCTCGGATCGTCTATCTTCACGCGCATCAATTGAACGACGCCTCAATGCTTTTATATCAACTCCGTCATTAGCAATTTCTTCATCAAAATCGTACACTGTTCCAACTAGTTTACTTTGAATAGAATTGCCCGAAAAATCAGATGAGGAAAATCCATGTCCACGGCTTTTAGATCTACCACGTCCACGATGGCTTCTACTACTTCTATTACTAGAACGTTTACTACTTTTACTTGAATCACTTTGTTTTGGAGATATGTCTGGGCTTTTTCCGGGAGATTTTCCTGGGAATTTGGTCATAGATTTTGACTTCGACGGAGATTTCGGTTCTTGAGTATTCGTACTTAGATTTGTCTCGTCACTATCGTTTGACAGTTTTGTAGTAGCTCTTGTACTACTAGCTTCATTATAGGAGTCCACACTAATGCTTGGACTAGATACGACGTGTATTGATGTTTTGTCGCTCCCTGATGCATCATTATCATCTCGAGGAGAATCAAGCGGTTTCGGAGTCGGCGGAGCAATCATTGCAGTAGTCAGCGCTATATTTTGAGAAGATGACGTAAATGCCGCCGCACAAAGTGTAGTAAATACCGGTTTAGGCAGTGGCTGCATTAGGGGTGCTCCATGGAAGGCAAGACCAGGAGCATATAAACCCGGTGCAGGTGAAGGCAATTGCAATTGTGATGAAGCACAAGCACTTGTCGCAAATATCGGTAAAGATCCTATTGCACCTAAAAATGGTGACGGTTCTGAAGGGTAACTCGCAAATGAAGGTAGTGGAGGTAGTTGTGGCTCCACCCGACAAGGATATGGTAACGGTGGATATGGATCCATTTCAGGAATCACATTGACTTGATGTAAATCGCCACTAATTATATGAGATTTTATAGTTGCTTTTTGTGAACATAAGGATGCCTCAGAAGTTGTGCTAGAGCTAGATGATCTTCGTGTTGTTATCTTACTTTCTGTCCATTTTGAATCCTGGCTCATATATGGAGAAGATATAGTAGCACAGTCGGAATGTATTACGGAATTATTATTTTCATAATTTTGATTATCTTGAGTTAATTCTACGTCATTACTGTGTACGGAATGATCTATTACCGATAAAGACTGCGAGTCATCGCTTTGTTTAGATAATGATATAGTATCTCCAATTTCCGAAACTGACTGTACGTCCGATTGTTGGGTGTTTGGCTCTTTTCCATCCTCGCTGTTAGAGCCTACAGTATCATATTTAGAGTCGTCTAAATTCTCAATGCAAGGCTCATTTTGGTGTAAAGGTACATCTGACCATTTTTCATTAGTATCCATAGAAATCGGTTGGACATTATGGTGACTTATGGTGTCTCTAGAAGTCGACGAAGACGACTCAGATTCAATAATAAGGCTATCATCTGCTTCGTCATTACAACATGATGTTTTATCGTGAACCTCCGTATGAGATACAGCTTTCTTTTTAAACAATGAATCACGTTTAGTAATGCCCAAATTCAATATGCCCGTATGTTCATACCGTAACTCTTTTTCTTCTCTATCTATGCCAACACCAGTATCATCCTGAGAATTAACTGGCGGTTTTTTAGAGCTCAGTTGCATTCTAAGTCTATCAACTAAATTTAAAGTTTCTTGAACACCTTGATCTTTAGAATCTTCTTTGAAAAAGAATTCTGGATATGAAGTAAAAGGCTTTATCATGTCGTCATTATTGAAACCCTCATCAACTGCCATCATATCAAATGCAAAGAACTCATTATCTTTCGATTGTGGTGAAAACATTGCACGATTAGGAAATTGGTTAGAAGCAGAGGGAATTTTAGCACTCTTTGAAATTTCTACCCCTTGTACCAAATTTGTATCTTGATTTAAAAATTTCTTTTCGTTGTCCAGAATAGAACACTGACGTTTTCTAACCGTAGGGTTCTCAACATCAATGTGATCCATGGTGTTTGTTCTAGCATCCATTGGAGTCTTGGGTGATTTTATCATAGTATTTTCATTGAGGTTTGCTTGAATTTTAGCTATCATCTTAATGCTGTTTTTGTCAGCAGAATCCAAATCTATTGACTTGTCTTCAGTTATGTATTTTTCGTTACCACCGGGAGTTTCTAATGCCGGAGGTAGAACTTTTGGGCTTGGAGCCTTTCGTAACCAATTTTTATCATTATTAGCAAAGTCATCAGTAATAGTGCATGAATGCTTGTTATGAACTATATTGATAGATGTTTTTTGAGCTGAACATTCCAATGGTGTATCTATTTTCTTCACAGTAGGTACATTGTGATGATCCATAGTCGAGCTATCATATTTACTAAATCGTCGGACTTTGGCTAAAGGTTCTGGTATTTCTTTAATTGTAGGAAGGTTATTTCTCCAAGGAATTTCCTTTGCGCTCATTCGTCTTTTAAGCAAAGGTTTTTGTTTAACTTCTGTACTTTTACGTGGGATTATTTTTGAAATAGCTTCAGTTTCAAATTCTAATGTCTTTTGTTTTTCTTTTTCTTCGACAACATTGTTGTGTGACTTGCCTTTAACATTTTTAATTTTAGTATCGTTCTTAAAAACATCAACCGGTATTGAAACGTCTTTGATATCTTTTTTTATCTCCTCGTCCGCTTTCCGCTTCGGAGTTGGAAGTTTACTGGGCTGGCAACTCTCTTTGACAGTTTTACTTGATGCAGAGGCATTACTGATGTCGTCTTTAGATGATTTTCTCGGTCGGGCATCAGACTTATCAGGCATATTTCCGCTTGTAGTAGTGCTTCTGGTCCGAGCACGCGTGGCAGCACGCGCAGCGCTGGGTCGGTTTGATTCCTCTCTTTCAATAACCGATGATAATACCCCGCACTCGGGCTCCCGTTCGGAAGTTTTAAGCTTCTTGTCAGGGGCCTTGCGTGGGGAAACATCAGTAGAGATACTTTTTCCTTTTCGCCGTCTACGGGGGCGTTTAGGAGATGGGCTTTCGGATCCTGAGCATCTTGATCTACTAGAGCTTTCAGAATCACTGGAGGCACTTGTTGATGACAATGGTCTTGACACCTTGTCAAGAAAGGGCAAGTCCACTGTCGGTCTTGATCGCGGAGGCGAAAACATGGAAGGTTGTCGTATAAGAGGTTTAATTTCACGAGCTTTAGCAGTTGGCTTCATACCAGGTTTTTCAGGTTCATCATCATCAGAACTAGAAGATGTTGTGTAACTACTACTGCTTGTATTTGAAGATGAACTAGAACTTTCAGTTGGAGTCTTAGGGCGTTTTGTATCATCTTTCTTAGGTGACACTTTTGTGTCAGATTTTTCGCTATCTTTACGTTTGTCGGCATCTGAATTTTCAGGAACTGGGGCTTTGGTGCCTAGTCCACTCTTTATATGAGCTGCTGCCTTCTTAGCTGCCTGCCTTTGAGGAACGTACGCAATAGGTTCTTTTTCTTGATCCTTGGTTGACTTTTTCCTGCCTACTTTAGCAGGAATGTCCTTAGTTTCTTTACCTTTCGATCTTGGTTTAGGTTTAGTTTTACAGTCATCACCACTGACCTGTTTCTCAATTCCAGATTCTTCTTTTTTAGCAACCGTTGTAGATCTCATATTTTCAGAAGCTTTTTTAGCAGCTTGACGTTGAGGCACAATTAAATCAGATGGGTTGTCCTTCTGTTTAAGAAATTTACTACCTGTCTTAGATTTTGCTTCATCTTCTGACATGTGAGTTTTAATTGGCGGTTTTTTCTCTTTATTTGATGGTTTACGACCCCTTTTCTTTGGTGGAGGTTTGTCTTCAGTGACAGGTGTTTTCTTATCATTATGAGAGGGAATAAATTCTTTCATAGCAGCCTTAGTTCTAAGTAATGATTGCTGGGAATCATTGTCTTTTGGAGATTTTCCAGGTCGGCCTCTCTCAGACTTAGATTTCTCGGTTTTTGTTTTATGCATTTTCTGTGGTTTGTAATCTTCCTTAGCAGATGTTTCGTCACTGCTGTCAGAATATATGTCTACGGGGAATTTGTTATTTCTTATTACTCTCATTGGCATTAAATCGTCAC